>JBBYHM010081222.1:0-43907 GCA_038381775.1 Adansonia rubrostipa | reverse complement strand
GGTCCCTAAGCTTCCCTAAAATTACAAGTTGGCCCCAACATGATTAAAATATAAAATTAAGCATTAAATAAATCAAATAACCATGAAAAATCACATAGAGAATTACAAGCAAGATTCGGTCACTTGTTTTTACCCTTAGGGTAAAATTTTCAATTTATTACCTTTATTATTTTATTTTATTATCATTTTTTTCATTTCATACCTTAACGGAGAACCAAAAAGAGACGAAAAGTTTTAAAGACTTTTATACCCCCTACGGATAACCATAGGAATATTAAAAGCCAAAAATATGGTTAAATCATTAATTTTATTATTAAAACTTAAAATTTACTATTTGGTCCCTTTTATTTTTACATTTTTTAATTAAGTCTACATATGATTATACATCTCTAAAATCATTAAATCATGTATAAAAATATATACAAACATTATACACCCAAAATTACAATTTTACTATACTTTGCAAACAACCCCTAAACTTTGAGACATTTGCAATTTAGTCCTTAATCAACCAAAACCATCATGAAAACACATCATTGAGGCATGAAATCAGCTTGGAATCAATAGCAAAACATGGCATAAATACTCATTAAGATTTGGTCGAACATGGGATTTGTTAGAACCAAAATTTTCCATTTTTTTTTGGTTTGGTTCCTAAGTTTAACATTTGTTACCAAATGATATGTTAATATCAATTCTAAGCTGAAATTAACTAAAACCATCATCATACACTCAAGATTAGGTTTGGCCAAGGAGGGATTCATCAAGCAAACAAAATTTTCATGATGGAAAAACAAGTAAAACACGTGCATACACCATTTTCATGCATAAAAACACAAACTTTCAAACCCATAACAACCAAGTCACCACAAATCAAGCAAGACAACATATATACATGTAATATTACAACAAAATAACCATGAAATCAGTAAGAAATAGGAAGGAAGAAGGTGATTACCTTGGCTGAAAATCAAAGGGGCAAGAGTTTATCTTTTTTTTATTTTTTTTTTCCAATTTTTCTTCTCTTCCCGCTAAAAACTTCTTAATGAAGAAAAATGTCCTCTATTTATAGTGGAAGGGGTGGTAATATTGCTTCCCAAATAGTGTGGCCAAATGGCCCCCTTTTTTTTCTTCTTTTTTTTTTTGTTTATTTGATGTGAAGATGGCTTGTTAGGTTCGATAACCATAATTGTTGTCATAAGCACATGCTTTTATTATCTTTTTTTTACAAGCCACTCTATTATCAAGCTCAAGATGAAGTTCATCAGCTCATGTAATGGGTAATTGGGATGTAACCAACTTGGTTAAAGAGTAATTGGATGAAAAAACAAGCTAGTTAGATGTAACTAGTTGGAAAAATTAAATAAAATAAAATTTTCAAAATTCAAAATAAAATTGGAATTGATGTTAATTGATCGTGGACAAAATTTTAGAAATGAAATGGTGCAAATGACCTTAATTGATCAGTGCGATATTGATCTTGCGGCATAAAAGAGAAGAGACATCCATTACAGGAGCTTCAACATAGCCTAATGTCTTTGTAAATATAACCATATCATATATCGCCAAAATGTAGATACCTTGGATCTTTCGGATGTCAATGGTACTCGCCATTGCTTCTTTCAAACTAGCATATAAGATGCATTCATTGTTCTTCTTTGTTTTAATATGAGTCTAGATCTAAGGCTCTGTTGCCCTGAGGATTTAAGCTAATCTTTTATTAAAAGTTGGAGGGTTCAAGGCCTTATAGTATATTTTATCGACATTTTCTCTCTTAATGTTGAGTAATGCAATGCATTCATCGATCGTGGGCACCAAATCTTTATTATTGAAAGTGAAACATCGATATGCTGGATTCCAAAATTAAGATACTACTTGTAACAAGCTGACATCCAAACAAACTTAGACTAAAAGAGCAATATCTTCATATCTCTTAGTGAATAATTCATTTTTAGTATTGTCCCAATTGGTCCTTGTAGTCTTTAGATCTTGCCAATCAGTTTGAGGGTACCTTATCTTGATCTTTTCATGCACCATTGAGACATACCTTAATTTAAGGACAGCCCCATCTTTACACTATTGGCATTCTGACCATGCTTGAACTTCTTTAAAAGGCTTCAGCTCTAAAATGGACTATTGCTCCATGATAGACAACTCTCGATGAACACTGAACCATTAACCAATTATCCCATAGTGATGGTGATTATGATGAAATGATGCATGCATGAAAAAGAAGAGCAGAAAAGGACTAAGTTAGTAACCAATACGACATAATAGGCAAAAGATAAAGAAATGAAAGAATAGCAACAAAAATGTATCATAAAATTTGCCGCAATAATAGGCTACATGATGCCTAGGGGCAGACATGATGATCATGAATGCTGAGGTATTAAATGGATAACATAATGACATATCCATGTTAAAATTGCCTCTTCATGAAGTAACATGATAACCCACGAGAAGACTATAGAAACATATTCTCCTTGTTAGAATGCATGATACTGATGCTTTTGTTTCACAAGAAATACTTTTCATTATATTTTTTCCTTAGATTCATGGTTTATCCCTCTGATAGGATGAACATGGATTCTTATAATAATTTCCATTTGATTGGGCTATAAAAACACATTGTCCTTAGTAGGATGCATGATATTAATGATTTGGTTTCACATGAAAAGCTTTTCTTTCTATTATTTTACCCAGAATTAAAGTTTAAACTTCAAATAAGATGAATATAGATTCTTGTCATAATCTCCATACTTTTGTGAATGGGCTATAAAACATATTATTCTCATTAGGATGTGTGACGTTAATCCTTTTCCCAAGAAAAGCTTTTTTTTCCATCATTATCTATAGAATTTTATCCTTCGGATGACACATGCATAGATTCTCGTAATAATCTCCATTCATTTTTTAATTGGGCTATAAAAACATATTCTCCTCATTAGGATGCATGACATTGATGCTTTGGTTTCACATGAAATGCTTTTCTTTCCACCATTTTCCAAAGATTTAAAGTTCATCCTGCCGATAGGATGAACATGAATTCCCATAATAATCTTTATTCATTTTATGATTAGGTTATAAAAACACATTCTTCTCATTAGGATGCATGATATTGATGCTTTGGTTTTGTAAGAAATGCTTTTCTTTCCATCATTTTCCTCATAATAAAATTTCGAGCCTCAGATGAAATGAATATGGATTCTAGTAATAATCTCTATTCATTTTGTGAATGGGCTATAAAAACACATTCACCTTATTAGGATGCATGAAATAATGCCTTGGTTTCCTAAGAAAAGCTTTTCTTTCCATCATTTTCCATAGAATTAAAGTTCCTCCCTCAGATGATTCCAATATGGATTCTCATAATAAACTCTATTCTTTTTGTGATTCAACTTTTAAAATTCATTCGCCTTATTAGGATGTATGATATTGATGCTTTTGTTTCACATGAAAAGCCTTTGATTCCTTCATTTTCCTTAGAATTAAAGCTTATCTATGAGATGAGATAAACATGTATTCTCATAATAATCTGCATTCATTTTGTGAATGGGCTATAAAAACATATTCTCCTCATTCGAATGCATGACATTAATGCATCAAATTCCTAAGAAAGTTTTTCTTTCCATTATTTTCCTTAAAATCAAAGTTTGTCCCTCAGATGACATGAACATGGATTCTCATATTAAAGTCCTATCTTTTTGTGATTAAGCAATAAAAACACATTTTCCTCATTAGGATGCATGACACTGATGCTTTGGTTTCACATGAAAAGCTTTTTTTGTCATTTTCCCTATAATCAAAGTTCATTACATAGATGAGATGAACAGGTATTCTCATAATAATCTCCATTCATTTTGTAATTAGGCTATAGAAACACATTATCCTCATTAGGATGTGCAGTATTATCCTTTGGTTTCAAAAGAAAAGCTTTTATTTTTATCGTTTTCCTTCAATTCAAAGTTTATCCCTTAAATAAGATAAACATTGATTCTTATAATAATCCCTATTCATTTTATGAATAGGCTACAAAAACACATTCTACCCATTCGAATGCATAATGTTGATGTTTTGATTATTGAAGAAAAGCTTTTCATACTATCATTTTTCTTACAATCAAAGTTCATCACCCACATGAGATAAACATGGATTCTTGTTATAATCTATTTTCTTTTTATGATTGGGCTATAGAAACATATTCTCCTTATTAGAATGCATGATATTGATGCTTCCATTTCACAAGAAATGCTTTTCATTTAATCATTTTCTTTAGATTCAAAGTTCATAACTCAGGTGACATAAACATGGATTTTTGTAATAAACTCCATTCTTTTTGTGATTCAGGAGAAGGTAGAACATGTTTTTGATTGTCATAATTACTTTGAGGAGAAAAAGGTTAAACTAGCAGCAGTTGAGTTCATGGATTATACTAGTATTTGGTGGGATTAATTTGTGATTAATAGGCGTAGGAATGGTGAGAGACCTATTCGATCATAAGATGAAATAAAGGCAATGATGAGAAAGAGGTTCATACCTAGCTATTACTGTAGGGACTTGCATTTCTCATAAAGGCTAACTTAAAGACCCATGAATGTAGAGGATTACTATAAAGTAATAAAGATAGCCATGACTAAGGCTAATATAGAGAAAGACTATATGGCAACTATGGCTAGATTCATTAATTGTTTGAATAAAGAGATAGCTGATGTGGTAGAATTGCATTATTATGTGGAGATAAAGGAATTATTATATAAAGCTACCAAGATGGAAAGGCAATTAAAGTCTTAAGGCATATTCAAATATGATTCAGCTTTCAGCTCTCATGGAAGTCAAATTAGAAGAACAAAAAAGCTGGCTTAAAACCTAAAAAAGATGCAAAGGCAAAAGATTTGGTTACATTTCCTAAGGGTAAAATCGAAAATAAACTATTTTCTAAATCACATAATGTTAAGTGTTTCAGGTGTTAAGGATTTAGGCATGTTGCTTCTCAATGTCCAAATAATAGGATATCATTGTTATGGATAATGTTAACACAGTGAGCGTAAGTTTAAATGGTGATGAAATGCCACTGTTGGAGGATTGCAGTGATGTTAACATTGAAAAATCCATGCATGGAGAGATGCTCATTACTAGGCATACTACATACAACTTAAAAAAGATGGTGATAAGGTATAACATGAGCACATCTTTCAACTAGGTGCCATATAAATAATAAAGTATGTAGCATGCTTATTAATAATGGTAGTTACACTAATGTTGCTAGTACTTTGATGGTTGAAAAGATAAATCTACCTACATTAAAACATCCAAGATTGTATAAGCTATAATGGTTGAATGATTATAGAGAAGCTAAGGTGACAAAGCAAGTATTAGTTGTATTCTTTTTTGGCAACTAGAAAGATAAGGTTTTTTGTGATATGGCACTAATGCATGCTAGTCTTCTACTCTTGGGTGTCCATGGCAGTTTAATAAAAAGGTTACTTATAATGGGTATAAGAATAGATATAGCTTTGTAATGAATAACCTAGTTATTATAGTAACAACTCTCAAACCGTATAAGGTATACGAGGACCACATTAGGATAGTTAAAGAGTGAAAGATGAAAGAATAGAAAATGAGTGCATGAGAAAAAGAAAGGAATGATTTAAGAAGTGAGTATGCGTAAAAATAGTAAAAAAAACATAATAATGTGCAATGAGGGGAAAAATTCAGAGTATGGAAAGCAAATTAGAGAAAAAATAAGGGAGTAAGTGTCTTTTAAAAAAAATGAGATTAAAAGTGCTACATTAGCAAGGCAGCAACTACTTGTACTTTTGTACAAGAATATTTATTTCTTAACTAACGATCTTAGCCTTTCTTTACCTAGTGTGGTTGTTTTTATGTTATAAGAATTTACAGATTTATTTCCCAAGGAGATACCATATGGATTACCTCTTTTGAGAGGTATTGAGCATTAAATAGACTTTATTCCTAGTTCATCAATCCTTAATAGACCAGCATATAGAGCAAAGCCTAAGGAGACAAAAGAGATTTAAAGGCAAGTGGATGAATTAGTGCGAAAGGAATTCATAAGAAAGAGTCTTAGCCCATGTTTAGTTCCTGTGAATTTAGTGCCAAAGAAAGATGGAACATGGCGTATTTGTGTTGATTGCTGAGCCATCAATAAAATCACTGTGAAGTATAGACATCCTATTCCTAGGTTAGATGATATGCTTATGAATTGCATGGTTTATATGCATTTTCTAAAACTAATTTAAAAAATGACTTTTATCAAATTCGCATGAAAGAAGGTGATGAATGGAAAATCAATTTTAAGACAAAATATGGTTTATATGTGGTTAGTGATGCCATTTGGTTTAACTAATACATCAAGCACCTTTACGAGATTGATGATTCATGCTTTGTGTTCTTTCATGGGAAATTTATTGTGGCTTACTTTAATGATATTTTAGTATGTAGCAAAAATTTGATTGATCATGATAAACTTTTGTATGTTGGTTTTAGTGCTTTTAAGCAGCAAAACTTATATGCTAATCTTAAGAAATACGTATTTTGCATGGAATCCATTGTTTTTCTTAGTTTCATTATGAGTTCGCAAGGAATGAGTGCAAATGAAGATAAGGTTAAGGCAATTACAGATTGCCTAACACCTAGGAATACATATAAGGTAGAGAGTTTTCATGGTTTAGCAAGTTTTTATAGAAGGTTTGGGAAAGACTTTTTTTTTATTACAACACGTTTAAATGAACTTGTTTAAAAAAATGTTGTGTTTAATTAGGATGAAATGCATGAGAAAGCTTTTAATACTTTGAAAGATAAGTTCATTAATGCACCTTTGCTATGTTTGCCTAATTTTGATAAAATCTTCGAGGTTAAATGTCATACATCTAAAATTGGAATAGGAGCCATTTCGATGCAAGATTGCAGATTGATTGCTTATTTTAGTGAAAAGCTTAGTGGGCAGCATTAAACTATCCTACTTATAACAAGGAGCTGTATGCATTAATAAGAACTCTAATAAGAGGCATTCATAATAAGAGCTTGAAGTATTCTTTATGGCCAAAGGAATTGATAATCCATTATGATCATGACAGCCTAAAGTAGTTGAAATCCCTAGGTAAGCTTAATAAGAGGCATGCTAAATAATTAGAGTTTATTGAGACATTTCCTTATGTAATTAAGTACAAGAGTGGAAAGAAAAAAGTTGTAGCAGATGCACTATTTAGAAGTTATGCATTGCTTAGTTCATTGCAAATTAAATTACTTGGTTTTAAAATTATTAAAGATTTGTATATTAATGATGTTGATTTTAGCCAAGTATAGAATGCATGTTCTAAGTGGGCATATGGTGAGTATTACTAGCATGATGGATTCTTGTTTAAGAAAGATAAATTGTTTGTGTCTATATGTTCTTTGCATGAAATGCTAGTTAGAGAGACTCATAGGCGATCTGATAGGGCATTTTAGTGTGCAAAAGACTTTAGATATATTGCATGAAAATTTTTATTGGCTTAACATGAAACATGATGTGTAATCTATTTGTGATAAGTGTATAACACGTAAACAAGCAAAATCTAAAGTAATGCCCCAAGGTTTATATACACCTTTTGTGCTATGGATATATTAATGGATTTTGTATTAGGCTACCTAGGTCTTAAAGTGATAAGGATAGCATATTTATTGTTTTTCATAGGTTTAGCAAGATGGCACATTTTATTGCATGTTAAAAAAACTAATGGTGCAACACTTTTGCTGATTTGTTCTTTAAAGAAATAGTATGTTTACATGGATTGCATAAAACCATAGTAAGTGATGAGGATGTTAAGTTCTTAAGTCATTTTTGGCATACTTTGTGGAATAAGTTAAGAACTAAACTCTTGTTTTCTACTGTTCCACATCCTCAAACGGATGGACAAATTGAAGTAGTTAATAGAACACTCACTACTTTGTTACATGCTATCATTTAAAAAACTTAAAACAATGGGAGAAATGTTTGTCGTATATTGAGTTTGCATACAATAGAACCATTCATTTTACTATTTCTTATTCTTCTTTTGAAGTTGTGTATGGCTTTAATCCTTTAACTTTTTTGGATATCTTACCTTTGCCTACTAATGAACATGCTAATTTGGATGGTAAAAATAAGGCAGATTTTGTTAGGGATTTGCATGCCAAGGTTCGAGCTAACATTGACGAGAAGAATATGCAATATACAAGGCAAGCCAATAAGGGGTGTATTAAGGTTGTTTCCCACCAATGGAAATCTAAGTTGCAGCCTAGAGGAGATAAACATTTTCAAGCATTAGAAAGGATCAATGTTAATGCCTACAAGCTAGATTTACCAAACAGCTATGGTAATGCGAGTGCTACTTTTAATGTTGCTGATTTATTTTTGTAAAATATAGGTGATTCAAGGATGAATCCTTTTAAGGAATGAGGGAATGATGGAGATCAACATGCACAAACACCTATTTCAAATCATTCTTACGATCCATTACGAGGAATTGAAGGTTTAATGACTAGGGTGAAGACTAAACACATGAAGCAAACTTTCAAGGATTAATCATGGAAACGCAGGTAAAGAAGACTATTCAAGATGAATCAAATATATTGCCAAGATTGATCATTTTTCTATATTGTGTTGAGGCTAAAAAGGGTGAAGAATAAAGCTTGGAGCTAATTTATATGTTCAAGATGAATGAAGCCCAATTTGCATATATTCATGGGCCTATAGTTTAGGATTTTAGAATTTTTTATTTTTTGAATAAAATTTAACTTTTCAATTTTAATTTGCTTAGATAATTCCTAATCAGATTATGATAAGGAGTAGACTCTAATATTTAATTATTACTATTAGGATTATGGTTAGTATTTTAAGCTATTTAAATAAGTCCTAATCAGATTACGATAAGGAATGGACTCTATCCTGATTGATTAAGATTATTCTTATTTAGTTAGGACTCTACAGATTTTAGGCCTATATAAGGTAGTCTCATTCATGTAATTCAGTAGATTTGAATAGAAAAAAAATCTTAAGAGTTTCTTCACTGTGTGAGAACTTTTTCTTCGTTCTTTAAACAAAAACTCAAATCAATCTTATCAAGGAAACTTATGGTGATCAGGATTTTTATAACTTTGGTTCTAATCAGCAGGTTTGAATAAGGTCAAGTCCTCTTTGCTTGACTTTGAAGATGATCCTAAGGGTTCAATTCCATCCAATTAAGTTTTAGGTTCATTTTCAGCCTAAGGTTCACATTGATTGATGCTTTGGTTCCTAGGAAAACCTTTTCATTCCATCATTCTTCTTACAATCAAAGTTATCCCTCACAAGTAATAAACATGGATTTCAAGAATAATCTCCATTCATTTTGTGACTGGGCCATGAAACACATTTTCCTTATTAGGATGCATGGTATTGATGCTTTTGTTTCACAAGAAAAAGCTTTTCATTCCATCATTTTTCCTTAGATTGAAAGTTCATCCCTCTGATAGGATGAACATTGATCGTCATAATAATCTCCATTCATTTTATGATTGGGCTATAAAAGCACATTTCTTTAGTAGGATGCATGATATTGATGCTTTGGATTCACATGAAAAGCTTTTCTTTCTATCATTTTCCTTACAATCAAAGTTTGGATCTCAAAAGAGAGGAACATGGATTCTCATTATAATCTCCAATCTTTTTGTGATTGGGCTATAGAAACACTTTTTCCTCATTAGGATGCATGATATTGATGCTTTGATTTCCTAGGAAAAACTTTTCATTCTATCATTCTTTTTACAATCAAAGTTCATCCTTGACATGCGATAGATGTGGATTCACGTAACAATCTCCATTCATTTTGTGATTAGGCTATATAAACATGTTCTTTTCATTAGGATGCATGATATTGGTGCTTTGGTTTCATAAGAAAAGCTTTTTTTTCCATCATTTTCCTTAGATACAAAGTTTATCCTTTAGATAAGATGAACATAGATTCATAATAATCTCTATTTTTCTAATTGGTCTATAAAACACATTCTCCTCATTAGGATACGTGATATTGATGTTTTGGTTTCACAAGAAAAGCTTTTCATTCCATCGCCTTCCTTATATTCAAAGTTCATCCTTTAGATAAGGCAAACAAGGATTCTCCTAATAATCTCCAGTCATTCTGAGAATGGGCTATAAAAACACATTCGCCCTATTCGGATGCATGACATTGATGCTTTGGTTTACTAAGAAAAGCTTTTTTTTGGATCATTTTCCTTAGAATCAAAGTTAACCCTTCAAATGAGTTGAATGTGGATTCTTGTTATAGTCTCTAACTTTTTTTATGGTTGGGCTATAAAAACACATTCTCCTTATCAGGATAAATGGTATTGATGCATTGGTTTCCCACTAAGAGCTTATCTTTCTATCATTTTCCTTACAATAAAAGTTTATCCCTTGGATGAGATGAATATGGATTCTCATTAAAATCTTTACTCTTTTTGTGTTTGTGCTACAGAAACACATTATTCTCATTAAATGCATGATATCGGTGCTTTGGTTTCACAATAAAAGCTTTTATTTCTATTATTTTCTTGAGATTCAAAGTTTGCCCCTCAGATGACACGAACATGGCTTTTTGTAATAAACTCCATTCTTTTTGTGATTGAGCTATAAAAACACTTTCCCCTCATTTGGATGCATAACATTGATGCTTTGGTTTCAAATGAAAAACTTTTTTTCCATCATGTTTCTTAAAATCAATATTTGTTCCTCAGATCACACGAACATGGATTCTCATAATAAACTCCGATATTTTTATGATTGGACTATAAAAACACTTTTTTCTCAGTAGGATGCATGATATCAATGCTTGGGATTCACAAGAAAAGCTTTTCACTCTAATGTTTTCCTTATATTCAAAGTTAATTCCCCTCATAGGATGAACGTGGATTTTCATAGTAATCTCCATTCATTTTGTGATTGGGCTTTAAAAACACATTCTCTTTACTGGGATGCATGATATTGAGGCTTTGGTTTCTGATGAAAAGCTTTTATTTCCATTATTTTTCTTAGAATCAAAGCTTTGTCCTCAGATGAGATAAATGTGGATTCTCCTAATAATCTCTACTCATTTTGTGATTAGGCTATAAAAACACATTCTCTATTTAGTATAGATAACATTGATACCATGGCTTCCTAAGAAAAGCTTTTATTTCCATCATTTTTTTAGAATCAAAGTTAATCCCTCAGATGACACAAACACAGATTCTCATAGTAAACATCATTCATTTTTTTGATTGGGCTATTAAAACACATTTGCCTCATTAAGATGCATGATATTGATGGTTTGGTTTCATATGAAAAGCCTTTATTTCCATTGTTTACCTTTTAGATTCAAAGATCATATCTTAGATAAGCAAATGCTGATTCTTCTAATAATCACCATTCACTTTGTGAATGGGCTATAAAAACGCATTCTCCTCATTAAAATGCATGACATTGATGCTTTGGTTTCCTAAGAAAGCTTTTCTCTCCATTATTTTGAACAAAATCAATGTTCATCCCTTAAATGAGATGAACAAGGATTCTCGTAAAAATCTCCATTCACTTTGTCATTGGACTATAAAACATATTCTTCTCATTAGGATGCATGACATTGATGCTTTAAATGCATAAGATAAGCTTTTCATTCTATCATTTTCCTTAGATTCAAAGTTCATCCCTCTGATGACATGAAAACGGATTCTTGTAATAAACTCTATTTATTTTATGGTTGTGCTATTAAAAACATATTCTCCTTATTAGAATGCATCATATTGTTGCTTTGGTTTCACATCTGAAGCTTTTCTTTCCATTAGTTTCCTTAGAATCAAAGTTCATCCTTCATATGAGATGAACGTGGAGACTTAGCTAATTTAATATGAATTATGAGACTAAATAACTCTATTTTATAGAGTTATCATTAGGATGCTGGATATTGATGCTTTGGTTTCACATGAAAAGCTTTTATTCCTATCATTATCGTCAGAATCATAGTTTGACCCTCAGATTAGACAAACATGGATTACTGTCACAATGTCCATTCATTTTGCGATTAGGTTATAAAAACACATTCTTCTCATTCGGATGCATGACATGGATCCTTTGGTTTCCTAATAAAAGCCTCTCTTTCCATCATTATCCTTAGAATCAAGGTTCATCCCTTAGATTAGCCAAACATGGAGCTCATAATAATCTCCAATCATTTTGTGATTGGACTATAAAAGCACATTCTCCTTATTAGGATGCAAGACTATTGATGCCTTGGTTTTTTATATGAAAACCCCATGAACGATGTCCTAAAAGCCTAGAATAACACTTTGGATCAAAGACTAGAAGCCTAAAAAAATAATAAGAAATAAAAATAGGATTCTTGACGTGACAATTTAAATACAAAACACAAACCAAGAATAACAAAGGAATTGGAAACTTGACCTAATTCTTTAGTATCAATTGCAAACTAAGAGTATCAAAAGTTGAATGCCACAAGATTAAACTAACCTTGATAAGTTCTGATGGAGTCCAAAGAAGAACTCAAAGAAATTTGCCTCACCAAGAAAACTACTTGTATTAGTCATCTAAAAAAAAACTAAGAACCAGTCTTACAATGGCAACAGACTATTTATAGCGAAAAGACAAAACCTTAGTACATCCTAATAAGTGAAACTCATATAGTCCTTTAAATGGCTAATTAAAATGTCAAAACAAAGCCCCAAGCCCAATAAGTAGTGTCCTAAAGCATGGGCCCTTGATATTGAAACTTAAAACAATTAAATAGGCACGTGCCACTTATTAAAAAGGTCTGGACCATAAGTAAACAAAAGATAAGCCTATATATCAACATTTGGCCCAATCACTAAATAACTTGTTGATAACCCTGAAGTAGGTTAACTAAGCATGGCTGATTGAAGCTCACTTCCTTTCAAAATTCCAAGTCCATGTTATCTCCATCTTTAGCTTCTTGTATTAATAGCTTCTTAATTAGTCCCTACATATCTTTTTATATTTGTTTAGCACAAGCTCGTTTAAAAGGTCCACTTAGCACTTGAAAGTCTTATGGAACATCCTCTACACTATCTTGCACTGGCTAGATCACATCAGTTCCCATGAAAAGCTTTTCTTTCTATTATTTTCTTTAGGATCAAAGTTTGTCCCTTTGATGAGACGAACATCGATTCTTGTAATAATCTCCATTCTATTTATGATTGGTCTATAAGAACATATTTTCCTCATTAGGATGCATGATATTGATGCTTTGGTTTTACAAGAAAAGCTTTTCCTTCCATTAGTTTCCTTAGATTCAAAGTTTATCCCTCAGACAATATAAACTTGGATTCTCATAATAATCTCCATTCTTTTTGTAATTAGGCAACAAAAAAACATTACTTCCATTAGGATGCATGATATTAATGCTTTGGTTTCACATGAAAAGCTTTTTTTTCCATCATTTTCCTTAGAATCAAAGTTTGACCCTTAGATAAAATGGACATGGATTTATATAATAATCTCCATTCCTTTTGTGATTGGGTTATAAGAAAAAATTTTTCTCATAAGGTTGCATGATATTGATGCTTTGGTTTCATAAGAAAAGTTTTTTATTCTATCATTTTCTTTTGTTTCAAAGTTCATCCCATAAATGAGATGAACATGGATTCTCCTAATAATCTTATTTCTTTTTGTGATTAGGCCATAAAAGCACATTCTCATCATTAAGATGCATGTTATTGATGCATTGGTTTCACATGAAAAGCTTTTCATTGCATCATTCTCCTTAAAATCAAAGTTCGACCCTTAGATGAGACGAACGTGGATTCTTATAGCAAACCCCATTCATTTTGTGATTGGGCCATAAAAACACATTCTCCTCATTAGGATGCATGACATTGATGCTTTGGTTTCCTAGGAAAAGCTTTTCTTTTCATCATTTTCTATAGAATGAAAGTTTGTCCCTTTGATGAGACGAACTTGCATTCCCATAATAATCTCCAATCTTTTTGTGCTTGTACTATAAAACACACTTTATCCTCATTAGGATGCGTGATATCGATGCTTTGGTTTTACAGGAAAAGCTTTTTTTCCATCATTTTGTTTAGATTTAAAGTTCATCCCTTAGATGAAACAAACCTAGATTCTCTTAATAATCTCCATTCATTTTGTGACAGTGCTATAAAAACATATTTTCCTTGTCAAGATGCATGATATTGATGCTTTGGTTCCACATGAAAAGATTTTATTTCCATTTATTTTCCTTAGAAGCAAAGCTCGTCACTTAAATGAGATGAACAAGGACTCTCAAAATTATCTTTATTCCTTTTATGATTAGTAAAAAAGAACACATTCTTCTCATTACCATGCATGATACTAATGCTTTGGTTTCATAAGAAAAGCTTTTCTTTCCATCGTTTTCTTTAGATTTAAAGTTCATTCCATAAATGAGATGGACATTGATTCTCATACCAATCTCCAATCATTTTGTGGTCAGTCTATAAAAACACATTATGGTTATCAGAATACATGATATTGATACTTTGGTTTCATAAGAAAAGCTTTTCTTTCCTTCATTTCCCTTACAATCAAAGCTTGTCCCTCAGATAAGACAAACAAGGATTCTAATAACAATCTTTATTCTTTTTGTGATTGGGTTATAAAAACACATTTTTAAGATTGGGCTATAATAATACATTCTCCCCGTTAGGATATAGGGCATTGATGCTTTGGTTTAGCAAGAAAAGTTTTCTTTCCATCATTTCTTTAGAATCAATGTTTGTCCCTCTGATGAGACGAGCATAGATTCTTATAGCAATCTCTACTCTTTTTATGATTGGGCTATAAATGCAGGTTGTCCTTAATAGGACACATGATATTGATGCATTTTTTTACAAGAAAAGCTTTTCTTTTCATCATTTCCCTTAAATATAAAGTTCATCTCTCAAATGAGACAAACTTGAATTCTCATAATGAACTCCATTGTTTTTGCAATGGGGCTATGAAAACACATGCTGTTAATTAGGATATATGATATTGATGCTTTAGTTTCACGTGAAAAGCTTTTTTTCGTCATTTTCATTAGAATAAAAGTTTATCACTCAAATGAGATAAATAAGGACACTCATAATAATCTCCATTCTTTTTATGAGTAAGAGACAATAACATATTCTCCGTCTTAAGATGCATGACACTGATGCTTTGGTTTCATAAGAGAAGCTTTTCCTTCCATCATTTTCCTTGGTCTTGAAGTTCATGGCACAGATGAGACAAGCATTGATTCTCATAATAATATCCATTCTTTTTGTGATTGGTCTATGGAAACATATTCTTCTTATTAGCATGCATGATATTGATGCTTTGGTTTCTTAAGAAAGCTTTTCTTTCCTTTATTTTCCTTACAATCAAAGTTTGTCCCTTCGATGAGACAAACATGGATTCTCATAACAATATCTAGTCTTTTTACGATTGGGCTACAAAAACATATTCTCATGATTGGCTATAAAAACACATTCTCCTCATTAGGATGCATGACATTGATGCTTTGGTTTCTTAGAAAAAACTTTTGTTCCTATCATTTTGTTTAGAATCAAAGTTTGTTCCTCAGATGAGATGAACTTGGATTCTTGTATTAATCTCCATTATTTCGTGATTAGGCTATGAATTGATTCTTTTCTTCACATGAAAAGTTTTTCCTTCCATCATTTTCCTCAGAATTAAAGCTCAACCCTTAGGTAGGATAAACTTTGGTACTCGTAATAATCTCTATTCTTTTTTGTAGTTTGGCTATAAGAACACATTCTCCTCATTAGAATGCATGATTTTGATGTTACAGTTTCATAAAAAAAAGCTTTTTGTTCCATCATTTTGCTTAGTTTCAAAGTTCAACCCTCAGATGAGATGAACATGGATTCTCATAATAATCTACTTTCTTATTGTGATTAGGCTATACGAACACATTCTCCTCATTAAGATGCATGATATTGATGCTTTGGTTTCCAAACAAATGCTTTTCTTTTCATCATTTTCTTTAGAATCAAAGTTCATCCCTCAGATGAAACAAAAATGGATTCTCATAATAATCTCCATACATTTCATGATTAGGCAATAAGAATACTTTCTCCTTGTTAATGCATGATTTGATGCTTTGGTTCCTAAGGAAAACTTTTTTTACATTATTTTTCTTAAAATCAATGTTTATCCCACAAATGAGACGAACATGGATATCTATAATAATCCCTATTCTTTTTCTGATTAGGCTATAAAAATACATTCTCTTTATTAGAATGCATGATGTTGATGCTTTGGTTTCATGTGAAAAGCTTTTCTTGGCATCATTTTCCTTAGAATCAAGGTTTGAGCCTCATATGAGATGAACATCGATTCTCATAATAATCTTCATTTTTATTATGAGTGGGCTATAAAAAATACATTCTCCTCTCGAGGATGCATGATATTGATGCTTTCGTTTCACATGAAAGCTTTATTTCCATCACTTTCCTCAAAATCAAAGTTTTAAGCCTCAGATGAGATGAACATGGGTTCGTGTAATAATCTCTATTCTGTTTACGGTTGGGCTACAACGACACATTCTCCTTATTAGGATTCATGATATTGATGCCTTGGTTTCATAAAAAAAGCTTTTCATTCCTCCATTTTCCTTAGGTTCAAAGTTTATCTCTTGGATAAGACGAATAAGGATTCTCATAATAATCTCTATTCTTTTGCTGATTGGGCCATAAAAATACATTCTCCTTATAGGATGTAAGATATTGATGCTTTTGTTTCACATGAAAAGATTTTCTTCCAATTATTATTGTCAAAATCAAAATTCGACCCTCAGAAGAGGCAAGCATGGATTCTTATAATAATATCTATTCATTTAGTGATTAGGCTATACAAACACATTCCCTTCATTAGGATGCATGATATTGTTGTTTTGGATTCACATGAAAAGCATTTCTTTCTATCATTTTCCTCAAAATCAAAATTCAAACCTTAATTGAAACGAACATGGATTCTCATAATAATCTCCATTCATTTGGTGATTGGGCTACAAAAACACATTCTCCTTATTAGGATGCATGACATTAATGCTTTGGTTTCCCAAGAAAAGCTTTTCTTTCTATCCTTTCTTTAGAATCAAAGTTTGTCCCTCAAATGAAATGAATATGGATTCTCGTAATAATCTCCATTCCTTTTGCGATTGAGCTACAAAAGCACATTCCCCCATTAGGGTGTATGATACCAGTGCTTTTGTTTCACATGAAAAACTTTTATTTCCATCATTTTCTTCAAAATCAAAGTTTGACACTCAGATGAGACGAGCATGTATTCTCATAATAATCTCTATTCTTTGTGTGGTTAGGCTATAAGAACACATTTTTCTCATTAGATGCAAGTATTGTTGCTTTCGATTCATAAGAAAAGCTTTATATTCCATCATTTTCCTTAGTTTAAATGTTTAACCCTCAGATGAAATTAACATGGGTTCTTGTAATGATCTCCTTTCTTATTGTGATTAGGCTATAAAAATGCATTCTCATCAATAGGATGCTTGATATTGATGCTTTAGCTTTGCATGAAAAGCATTTTTTTCCATCATTTTCCTCAAAATCAGAGTTCAACCCTCAAATGAGATGAATGGTGATTTTCATAATGATCTTCACTCATTTTGTGATTGGGCTATAAAATAGATTGTCCTTATTAGATACATGACATTGATGCTTTGGTTTCCCTAGAAAAGCTTTCCTTTCCATCCTTGAATATTAAAGTTTATCCCTCTGATGAGACAAACATGGATTCCCATAATAATCTTTAATTTTTTTTTGTGATAAGGAAATAAAACCACATTCTCCTTGTTAAGGTGCATGATATTGATGCATTGGTTCCCAAGGAAAGCTTTTCTTTCCATAATTTTCCTTAGAATCAAAGTTCATTCCTTATATGACACCAACATGGATTCTCATAACAACCTCCATTCTTTTTTGTGATTAGGCAATAAAAATACATTCTGCTCATTAGGATATGTGATATTGATCCTTTGATCTTACAAAAACAACTTTTCTTTCCATTGTTTTCCTTAAATTGAAATTAATGCCATAGATGAGATGAACATTGATTCTCCATTGTTTTTATGATAATCTCCATTCTTTTTGTGATCGGTCTTTAGAAACATATTCTCTTTATTATGATGTAAGTATTAATGCATTGGTTTTACAAGAAAAGTTTTTTTTTCCATCATTTTCCTTAGAATCAAAGTTCATCTCTTAGATGAGATGAACTTGGATTGTCGTAACAATCTCTAGTTTATTTGTAATTGGGCTACAAAAAGACATTCTCCTCATCAGGATGCCTGACATTGATGCTTTGGTTTCCCAAGGAATGCTTTTCTTTCCATCATTTTTCTTTAGAATCATTGTTCATCCCCTTAATGAGATGAACATGGATTCTCCTAACAATCTCTAGTCTTTCATGGTTGGGCTATAAAAACATTTTCTCCTCATTAGGATCCATGACATTGATGCTTTGATTTCCTAATAAAAGCTTTTCTTCCCATCATTTTCTTTGGAATAAAAGTTTATCCTTTCATGAGAGGAACATGGATTCTTGTAATAATCTTCATTCCTTTTGTGATTTGGCTATACAAACATATTTTCCTCATTATGATGCATCATAATGATGCTTTGTTTTTACATGAAAAGCTTTTTATTCCATTGTTTTCCTTAGATTTAAAGTTTATCCTTTAAATGAGATGAACTTGGATTCTTGTAATAATCTCCATTATTTTTGTGATTAGGCTATAGAAACACATTTTGCACACTAGAATGCATGATATTGATGCTTTGATTTCACATGAAAAGCTCTTCTTTCCATTATTTTCCTTAGAACCAAATTTTGTCACTTAAATAAGATGAAAAAGGACTCTTGTTATAATCTTCATTCTTTTTGTGATTGGGAGACAACAACACATCATCTTCATTAGGATATATGATGTTGATGCTTTAGTTTCCTAGGAAAAGCTTGTCTTTTCATCATTGTACTTAGAATAAAAGTTCATGCCTCAGATGAGAAGAACAAGGATTCTTGTAATAATCTCCATTCATTTTGTGATTAGGCTATATGAAAACTTTCTCCTTATTAGGATGCATGATAATGATGTTTTGGTTCTATGAGAAAAGCTTTTCATTCCATTTACTTTCATTGGACTCAAAATTCATCCCTCAGATGAAACGATCAAAGATTCTTATAATAATCTCCATTATTATCGTGAGTGAGCTATAAAAAATATATTCTCCTCAATGGGATGGATGATAATGATGCTTTGGTTTCACATGAAAAGCATTTTTTTCCATTATTTTCCTCAGAATCAAAGTTTGACCCTCATATGAAATAAACATGGATTCCCATAATAATCTCTTTTCTCTTTGTAGTTATGATGCATTATACTGATACCTTAGTTTCATAAGAAAAGCTTTTCAATCCACCATTTTCTTTAGCTTCAGTGTTAATTACTTAGATGAGATGAACAAGGACACTCGTAATAATCTTCATTTTTCTTCTAATTGAGCTATAAAAAGTATATTTTCCTCATTAGGATGAAAGATTGTGGTGCTTTGGTTTCACATTAAAAGCTTTTTTTTCCATTATTTTCCTCCAAATTAAAGTTTGACCTTTTGATAAGACAAACATGGATTCTATAACAAAAAGAATGGAGATTATTATGAGTATCAAAGTTTGTCCCATTTGACAGATGAACTTTCATTATAAGGAAAATGGTGGAAAAAGAAGCTATTCTTGCAAATCCAAAGCATCAATATCGTGTATCCCAATGAGAAGAACATTATTGTCATGCCCATAATAAAAAGAATGGAGATTATTATGAGTGTCCAAGTTTGTCTCATTTCACGAATGAACTTTGATTATAAAGAAAATGGTGGAAAGAAAAGCTTTTCTTGCAAATTCAAAGCATCAATATTGTGTATCCCAATGAGGGGAACATGATTGCAGTGCCCATAACAAAAAGAATGGAGATTGTTGCCACTGTCCAAGTTTGTCTCATTTCATGCGTGAACATTAATTACAAGGAAAATTGGTGGAAAAAAAAAGCTTTTCTTGCAAATGCAAACCATCAATATCATGTATCCCAATGTGGAGAACATGATTGTAGTGCCAATAAAAAAGAATAGAGATTATTATGAGTATCCAAGTTTGTCTAATTTGACAGATTAACTTTGATTATAAGGAAAATGGTGGAAAAAAAGTTTTTCTTGCAAATCCAAAGCATTAATATCGTGTATCCCAATGTGAAGAACATGATTGCAGTACCAATAGCAAAAACAATGGAGATTATTTTGAGTATCCAAGTTTGTCTCATTTGACGGACAAACTTTGATTATAAGAAAAATGGTGGAAAGAAAAGTTTTTCTTGCAAATGCAAAGCATCATTATCATGTATCCCAAGGAGGAGAACATGATTGTAGTGCCCATAACAAAAAGAATGGAGATTATTATAAGTATCCAAGTTTGTCTCATTTCATGGATGAATATTGACTATAAGGAAAATGGTGAGAGAAAAGCTTTCGTTCCAAATCCGAAGCATTAATATCTGTATGCCGATGAGGAGAACATGATTTTAGTGCCCATAACAACAAGAATGAAGATTATTATGAGTATCCAAATTTATCTCATTCCACGAATGAACTTTGATTATAAGGAAAATGGTGGAAAAAAAAGCATTTCTTGCAAATCCAAAGCAGCAATAACTTGCATCCCGATGAGGAGAACATGATTATAGCACCCATAACAAAAGGAATGCAGATTATTATGAGTATCCAAGTTTGTCTTTTTTCATGAATGAACTTTGATTATAGGGAAAATGGTGGAAAGAAAAGCTTTTCTTGCAAACACAAAGCATTAATATTATGTATCCTAATGAGGAGAACATGATTGTAGTGCCCATAACAAAAAGAACGCAGATTATTAGAAGTATCTAAGTTTATCTCACTTCATGGATGAACATTAATTATAAGAAAAATGGTGAAAAAAAAGCTTTTCTTGCAAATCCAAAGAATCAATATCAAGTGTCCCAATGAGGAGAACGTGATTGTAGTGCCCATAACAAAAGGAATGGAGATTTTTATGAGTATCCAAGTTTGCCTCATTTTGTGAATAAACTTTGATTAGGAAATGGTGGAAAGAAAAGCTTTTCTTGCTAATCCAAAGCATCAATATCGTGTATCCCAATGAGAAGAACATGATTATAGCACCCATAACAAAAAGAATGGAGATTATTATGAGTATCCAAGTTTGTCTCATTTCATGGATGAATTTTGATTATAAGGAAAATGGTGGAAAGAAAAGCTTTTCTTGCAAATCGAAATCATCAATATCGTGAATCCTAAGGAGGAAACCATGATTGTACCACCCATAACAAAAGGAATGGGGATTAATATGAGTATCCAAGTTTGTCTCATGTCATGGATGAACATTAATTACAAGGAAAATGGTTACAAGAATAGTTTTTCTTGCAAATTCAAAGCATCAATATCGTGTATCCCAATGCAGAGAACATAATTGTAGTGCCAGCAAAAAAAAAGAATGAAGATTATTATGAGTATCTAAGTTTGCCTCGTTGCAGGGATAAACTTTGACTATAAGGAAAATGGTGGAAAGAAAAGCTTTTCCTGCAAATCCAAAACATCAGTATCGTGTAGCCCAATGAGGAGAACATGATTGATCTGCCTTAAAAAAAAAGAATGGAGATTATTATGAGCATCCAAGTTTGTCTCATTTCATAAATGGACTTTGATTATAAGAAAAATGGCAGAAAGAAAAGCTTTTCTTGCTAATGCAAAGCATCAATATTGTATATCCCAATAAGGAGAATGTGATTGTAGTGCCTATAGCAAAAAGAATGGAGATTATTACGCGTATCCAAGTTTGTCTCATTTCACGGGTAAACATTAATTACAAGGAAAATGGTGAAAAAAAAGCTTTTCTTACAAATCCAAAGAATCGATATCGTGTATCCCAATGAGGAGGATATGATTGTAGTACCCATAACAAAAGAAATGGAGATTACTATGAGTATTCAAGTTTATCTGATTTGGTAAATGAACTTTGATTATAGGAAAATGGTTGAAAGAAAAACATTTCTTGCAAATCCAAAGCTTCAATATCGTGCATCCCAATGAGGAGAACATGATTGTAGTGCCCATAACAAAAAGAATTAAGATTATTACGAGTCTGCAAGTTTATCTCATTTCATGGTTGAACTTTGGTTATAAGGAAAACAATGGAAAAAAAGTTTTTTTGCAAATCCAAAGCATCAATATCGTGTATCCCAAAGTGGAGAACATAATTGCACTGCCCATATCAAAAAGAATGGAGACTATTACGGGTATCCAAGTTTGTCTCATTCCAGGGATGAACATTAATTATAGGGAAAACGGCAGAAAAAAAAGCTTTTCTTGCAAATCCAAGGCCTCAATATCATGTATCCCATTTAGGAGAACTTGATTGTAGCACCCATAACAAAAAGAGTGGAGATTGTTACAAGTATCCAAGTTTGTCTTATTTCATGGATGAACATTAATTACAAGGAAAATGAAGGAAAGAAAAGCTTTTCTTGCAAATCCAAAACATCAGTATCATGTAGCCCAATGAGGAAAACATGATTGCACTGCCCAAAAAAAAGAATGGAGATTATTATGAGTATTCAAGTTTGTCTCATTTCAGAGATTAACTTTTATTATAAGGAAAATAGTGGAAAAAAAAGCTTTTGTTACAAATCCAAAGCATCAATATAGTGCACCCCAATGAGGAGAACATGTTTGTAGTGCCCATAACAAAAAGAATGGAGATTATTACGAGTATCCAAGTTTGACTCATTTCATGGGCAAACATTAATTACAAAGAAAATGGTGGAAAAAAAAGCTTTTCTTGCAAATCCAAAGAATCAATATCATGTATCCCAATAAGGAGGACATGATTATAGTACCTATAACAAAAGAAATGGAGATTATTATGAGTATTCAAGTTTGTCTAATTTGATGAATGAACTTTGATTATAAGAAAAATGGTTGAAAGAAAAGCATTTCTTGCAAATCCAAAGCATCAATATCGTGCATCCCAATGTGGAGAACATGATTCTAGTGCCTATAACAAAAAGAATTAAGATTATTACAAGTATGCAAGTTTGTCTCCTTTCATGGATGAACTTTGGTTATAAGGAAAATGATGGAAATTAAAGTTTTCATGCAAATCTAAAGCATCAATATCATGTATCCTAAAAAAGAGAACATGATTGCATTGCCCATATAAAAAAGAATGGAACTATTATGAGTCTCTAAGTTTGTCTCATTTCATGAATGAACATTAATTATAGGGAAAAAGGTGAAAAGAAAAGCTTTTCATGCAAATCCAAAGCATCAATATCATGTATCCTAATGAGAAGAACTTGATTGTAGTGCCCATAATAGAAGAGTGAAGAGTGTTACGGTATCCAAGTTTGTCTCATTTCACGGACGAACATTACTTACAAGGAAAATGAAGGAAAGAAAAGCTTTTCTTGCAAATCCAAAGAATCAATATCAGGCATCCCAATGAGGAGAACATGATTGTAGTGCCTATAACAAAAGGAATGGAGATTATTATGAGTATCGAAGTTTGTCCCATTTCATGAATGAACTTTGATTATAAGGAAAATGGTGGAAAGAAAAGTTTTTCTTGCAAATCTAAAGCATCAATATTGTGTACTCTAATGAGGAGAACATGATTGTAGTCCTCATAACAAAATCAATAAAGATTATTGTGAGTATCCAAGTTTATCTTATTTCATGAATGAACCTTGATTATAAGGAAGATGGTAGAAAGAAAAGCTTTTCTTGCAAATCTAAAGCATTAATATCGTGTATCCCAATAAGGAGATCATGATTGTAATGCCCATAACAAAGGGAAGCAAGATTATTATGAGCATCCAAGTTTGTCTCAATTGTCCTATTTCACAAATGAACTTTGATTATAAGAAAAATAATGGAAAGAAAAGCTTTTCTTCCAAATCCAAAGCATCAATATCATGTATCCCAATGAGGAGAACATTATTGTAGTGCCCATAACAAAAAGAGTGGAGATTATTACGAGTATCCAAGTTTGTGTCATTTCATGAAAGAACTTTGATTATAAGGAAAATGGTGGAAAGAAAAGCTTTGCTTGCAAATCCAAAGCATCGACATCGTGCATCCTAATAAGGAGACCTTGATAGTAGTGCCCATTACAAAAAGAATGAACATTATTACGAGTATCCAAGTTTGTGTAATTTCACTGGCGAACATTAATTATAAGGAAAATTATGGAAAAAAAGGTTTTCCTGCAAATCCAAAGCATCAATATCGTGTATCCCAATGAGAAAAGCATGATTATAGTGCCCATAACAAGAAAAATAGAGATTATTACGATTATCGGAGTTTGTCTAATTTCATGGATGAACTTTGATTATAATAAAAATGATGGAAAGGAAATCATTTCTTGCAAATCTAAGGCATCATTATCGTGTACCCAATGAGGAGAACATGATTGCAGTGTCCATAGCAAAAAGGATAGAGATTTTTATGAGTATCCAAGTTTATCTCATTTCATGGATGAACATTAATTACAAGAAAAATGGTGGGAAGAAAAGCTTTTCTTCCAAATCCAAAGCATCAATATCATGTACCCTAATGAGGAGAACCTGATTGTAGTGCCTATAACAAAAAAAGTGGAGATTATTATGAGTATCCAAGTTTGTCTCATTTCACAAATGAACCTTAGGTATAAGGAAAATGGCAGAAAAAGAAGCTTTGCTTGCAAATACAAAGCATCAATATCCCAACAAGGAAAACTTGATAGTAGTGCCCATTACAAAAAGAATGGACATTATTACGAGTATCCAAGTTTATGTTATTTCATGGGCGAACATTAATTACAAGGAAAATGGTGGAAAAAAAGGTTTTCCTGCACATTGAAAGCATCAATATCGTGTATCCCAATGAGGAGAACATGATTGTAGTACCCATAACAAAAGGAACAAAGATTATTACGAGCATCCAAGTTTGACTGATTTCATGAATGAACGTTGATTATAAAGAAAATGGTTGAAAAAAAAGTTTTTCTTGCAAATCCAAAGCATCAAAATCGTGTATCCCAATGAGAAGAGCATGATTGTAGTGCCCATAACAAGAAGAATAGAGATTATTACGAGTATCTGAGTTTGTCTCATTTCACAGATGAACTTTCATTATAATAAAAATGATGGAAAGGAAAGCATTTCTTTTAAATCTAAGGCATCAATATCGTGAACCCATTGAGGAAAACATGATTGTAGTGCCCATAGCGAAAAGAACAGAGATTTTTACGAGTATCCAAGTTTATCTCATTTCACTGATGAACATTAATTACAAGGAAAATGGTGGAAAAAAAAGCTATTCTTACAAATCCAAAGCATGAATATCGTGCATCCCAATGAGGAAAATATGATTGTAGTGCCCATAACAAGAAGAATTAAGATTATTACAAGCATGCAAGTTTATCTCATTTCACGGATGAACTTTGGTTATAAGGAAAATGATGGAAAGAAAAGTTTTCTTGCAAATCCAAAGCATCAATATTGTGTATCCCAAAGAGGACAACATGATTGTAATGCCCATATAAAAAAGAATAGAGATTATTACAAGCGTCCAAGTTTGTCTCATTTCACACATGAACATTAATTACAAGGACAATGATGGAAAAAAAGCTTTTCTTGCAAATCTAAAGCATAAATATCATGTATCCCAATGAGGAGAACATGATTGTAGTGCACATAACAAAAGGAAAGGAGATTATTATGAGTATCAAAGTTTATCCCATTTCACGAATGAACTTTGATTATAAGGAAAATGGTGGAAAGATAATCTTTTCTTGCAAATCCAAAGCATCAATATTATATATCCCAATGAGTAGAACATGATTGTAGTCCCTATAAAAAAGCAATAGAGATTATTATGAGTATCCAAGTTTTTCTTATTTCATGAATGAACCTTGATTATAAGGAATATGGTGGAAAGAAAAGCATTTCTTGCAAATCCAAAGCATCAATATCATGCATCCCAATGAGGAGAATATGATTGCAGTGCCCATAGCAAAAAAAATAAAGATTTTTACATGTATCCAAGTTTATCTCATTTCATAGATGAACATTAATTACAAGGAAAATGGTGGAAAGAAAAGCTTTTCTTGCAAATCCAAAGCATCAATATCATGCATCCCAATGAGGAGAACATGATTGCAGCACCCATAACAAGATGAATTAAGATTATTATGAGTATGCAAATTTGTCTCGTTTCATGGATGAACTTTGGTTATAAGGAAAATGATGGAAAGAAAAGTTTCCTTGCAAATCCAAAGCATCAATATTGTGTATCCCAAAAAGGACAACATGATTGTAGTGCCCATATAAAAAAGAATAGGGATTATTACGAGTATCCAAGTTTGTCTAATGTCACGGATGAACATTAATTACAAGGAAAATGATGGAAAAAAAAGCTTTTCTTGCAAATCTAAAGCATCAATATCGTGTATCCCAATGACGAGAACATAGTTGTAGTGCACATAACAAAGAAAGGAGATTATTATAAGTATCAAAGTTTGTCCCATTTCATGAATGAACTTTGATTAGAAGGAAAATGGTGGAAAAAGAAGCTTTTTTTACAAATCCAAAGCATCAATATTCTATATCCCAATGAGAAAAACATGATTGCAGTGCACATAACAAAAGAAAAGGAGATTATTATGAGTATCAAAGTTTATCCCATTTCACGAATGAACTTTGATTATAAGAAAAATAGTGAAAGAGAAACTTTTCTTACAAAATCTAAAGCATCAATATTCTATATCCCAATGAGGAGAGCATGATTATAGTGCATATAACAAAAAGGAAGGAGATTATTATGAGTATCGAAGTTTATCCCATTTCACGAATGAACTTTGATTATAAGGAAAATGGTGGAAAGAGAAGCTTTTCTTACAAATCCAAAGCATCAATATTCTATATCCCAATGAGGAGAACATGATTGTAGTCCCCATAACAAAAGCAACGGAGATTATTATGAGTAACCAAGTTTATTTTATTTCATGAATGAACCTTGATTATAAGGAAAATGGTGGAAAGAAAGCTTTTCTTGCAAATCGAAAGCTTCAACATCGTGTATCCCAATAAGGAGATCACGATTGTAATGCCCATAACAAATGGAATTGAGGTTTTTATAAGCATCCAAATTTGTCTCATTTGTCACATTTCATGAATAAACCTTGATTATAAGGAAAATGGTGGAAAGAAAAGCTTTTCTTCCAAATCCAAAGCATCAATATCGTGTATCCCAATGAGGAGAACATGATTGTAGGGCCCATAACAAAAACAGGGGGATTATTACAAATATCCAAGCTTGTGTCATTTCACGAAATAAGTTCGATTTTAAGGAAAACGGTGGAAAGAAAAGCTTTGCTTGAAAATCCAAAGCATCAATATCATGCATCCCAATAAGGAGTACTTGATTGTAGTGCCCATTACAAAAGGAACAGAGATTATTATGAGTATCCAAGTTTGTGTCATTTCATGAGCGAACATTAATTACAAGGAAAACGGGGGAAAAAAAGGTTTTTGTGCAAATCCAAAGCATCAATATTGTGTATCTCAATGAGGAGAACATGCTTGTAGTGCCCATAACAAAAGGATTGGAGATTTTTATGGGCATCTAAGTTTGACTAATTTCATGAATTAACTTTGATTTTTAAGAAAATGGTTGAAGAAAAAGCTTTTCTTGCAAATCCAAAGCATCGATATCATGTATCCAAATGAGAAAAGCATGATTGTAGTGCCCACAAAAAGAAAAATAGAGATTATTACGAGTATCCAAGTTTGTCTCATTTCATGGATGAAATTTGATTATAATAAAAATGATTGAAAGGAAAGCATTTCTTGCAGATACAAGGCATCAATATCATGTATCCCAATGAAAAGAACATGATTGTATTTCCCATAACAAAAAGAATGGAGATTTTTATGCGTATCCAAGTTTGTTTTATTTCACAGATGAACGCTAATTACAAGGAAAACGATGGAAAGAAATGCTTTTCTTGCAAATCTAAAGCATTCAATATTATATATCCCAATCAAGAGAACATGATTGTAGTGCCCACAACAAAAAGAGTAGAGAAAAGCATGAGTATCTAAGTTTGTCTCATTTCATGGATGAACATTAGTTAGAAGGAAAATAATGGAAAGAGAAAGCGTTCTTGCAAATCCAAAGCATCACTATCGTGTATCCCAATGAGGAGAATGTTATTATAATGCCCGTAACAAATGGAATGGAGATTATTACGAGTATCCAATTTTGTCTCATTTCATGAATGAACTTTTATTATAAGGAAATGAAAGAGAAGCTTTTCTTCATATTCCAAAGCATCAATATCTTGCATCCCAATGAGGAGAACTTGATTATAGTGCCCATAACAAAAAGAATGGAGATTATTATGAGTATCCAAGTTAGTCTCATTTCATGAATAAACCTTGATTATAAGGAAAATGGTGGAAAGAAAAGCTTTTCTTGCAAATCCAAAGCATCAATATCATGTATCCCAATAAGGAGAACATGATTGTATTGCCCATAACAAAAAGAATAGAGGTTATTATGAGTCTCCAAGTTTGTCTCATTTGACAAAAAAAACTTTGATTATAAGGAAAATGGTGGAAAGAGAAGCTTTTCTTTCAAATCCAAAGCATTAAATCGGGTATCCCAAAGAGGAAAACATAATTGTAGTGCCCATAACAAAAAGAATGGAGATTATTACGAGTATCCAAGTTTGTCTCATTTCATGAATGAACTTTGATTATAAGGAAAATGGTGGAAAGAAAAGCTTATCGTGCAAATTGAAAGCATCAAATTATGTATCCTAATAAAGAGAACATGATTGCAGTGCCCACAACAAACAAAATAGAGATTATTACGAGTTTCCAAGCTTGTCGCATTTCATAGACAAACAATAATTATAAGGAAAATGGTGGAAAGAAAAGCTTTTCTCGTAAATCCTAAGCATCGATATCATGTATCCCAATGAGGAGAACATAATTGTAGTGCCCATAACAAAAGAAACGAAGATTATTATGAGTATCCAAGTTTATCTTATTTCTCGAATGAACTTTGATTATAAGGAAAATAGTGGAAAGAAAAGCTTTCCTTGCAAATGCAAAGCATTAGTGTCATGTATCCCAATAGGAGAACATGATTGTAGTGCCCATAACTGAAGAAATGGAGATTATTATGAGTATCCAAGTTTATCTTATTTCACAAATGAACTTTGATTAAAAGGAAAATGGTGGACCGTAAAGCTTTTCCACCAAATCTAGAGCATTAGTATCATGTATCCCAACAGGAGAACATGATTATAGTGCCCATAACAAAAGGAATAGAGATTATTGTGAGTATCTAGGTTTGTCTTATTTCATGGATGAACATTAATTACAATGAAAATGGTGGAAAGACAAGCTTTTCTCACAAATCCAAAGCATCAATATTATGTAACCCAATGCGGAGAACATAATTGTAGTGCCTATAACAAAAGAATGAAGACAATTATGAGTATCTAAGTTACTATCATTTGGTAGATGAACTTTAGTTATAAGGAAAATAGTGGAAAGAAAGGCTTTTCCTATGAATCCAAAGCATCAATATCGTGCATCCTAATGAGGAAAACATAATTATGGTGCCCATAACAAAAAGAATGAAGATTATTATGAGTATCAGAGTTTATCTCATTTCATGAATGAACCTTGATTATAAGGAAAATTATGGAAAAAAAAGCTTTTCTTGCAAATCCAAAGCATCAATATGATGGGTCCCAATAAGAATAACATGATTGTAGTGACCACAACAAAAAAAAGTGGAGATTGTTATGAGTATCTAAGTTTGTCTCATTTCATGGATAAACATTAGTTACATGGAAAATGATGGAAAGAGAAAGCTTTCTTGCAAGTCTAAAGCATCACTATCACGTATTCCAATGAGGAGAACGTGATTGTAGTGCCCATAACAAAAAGAATGTAAATTATTATGAGTATCCAAGTTTGTCTCATTTCATGAATGAACTTTTGTTCTAAGGGAAATGGAAAGAAAAGATTTTCGTGCAATTCTAAAGCATCAAATCATGTATCCCAAAGAGGAAAACATGATTGTAGTGCCCATAACAAAAAGAATGGAGATTATTATGAGTATCCAAGTTCGTCTCATTTCACGGATGAACTTTGATTATAAGGAAAATGGTAGAAAGACAGGCTTCTCATGCAAATTGAAAGCATCAAATTGTGTATCCCAATAAGGAGAACATGATTGCAGTGCCCACAACAAAGGAAATAAAGATTATTACAAGTTTCCAAGCTTGTCTGATTTCGCAGACGAACAATAATTATAAGGAAAATGGTGGAAAGAAAAGCTTTTCTTGCAAATCCTAAGCATCAATATCATGTATCCCAATAAGGAGAACATAATTGTAATACCCATAACAAAAGAAATGGAGATTATTATGAGTATCCAAGTTTATCTCATTTCTCGAATAAACACTGATTATAAGGAACATAGTGGAAAGAAAAGCTTTCCCTGCAAATCCAAAGCATTAGTGTCATGTATCCCAATAGGAGAACATGATTTTAGTGCCCATAACTAAAGAAGTAGAGATTATTATAAGCATCAAAGTTTATCTTCTTTCATGAATAAACTTTGATTATAAGGAAAATGGTGGAAAGTAAAGTTTTTTCGGCAAATCTAGAGCATCAGGATCATGTATCCCAATAGGAGAACATGATTGTAGTGCCCATAACAAAAGGAATGGAGATTATTGTAAGTATCCAGGTTTGTCTCATTTCATGGATGAACATTAATTACAAGGAGCATGGTGGAAAGAAAAGCTTTTCTCACAAATCTAAAGCATCAATATCATGTATCCCACTGCGGAGAACATGATTGTAGTGCCTATAACAAAAAGAATAAAGACAATTGTGAGTATCTAAGTTTCTATCATTTGGCAGATAAACTTTAGTTATAAGGAAAATGGTGGACAGAAAAGCTTTTCCCACGAATCGAAAGCATTAATATCATGCATCCCAATAAGGAGAACATGATTGTAGTACCCATAACAAAAAGAATGGAGATTATTTTAGTATCTGAGTTTATCTTAGTTCTTGAATGAACCTTGATTATAAGGGAAATGGTGGAAAGAGAAGCTTTTCTTGTAAATCCAAAGCATCAATATTGTGTGTCCCAATGAGGAGAACATGATTATAGCGCCCACAATAAAAAGAATGGAGATTGTTATGAGTATCCAAGTTTATCTTATTTCATAGATAAACATTAGTTACAAGGAAAATGATGGAAAGAGAAAGCTTTCTTGCAAATCCAACGCATCACTATCGTGTATCCCAACGATGAAAATGTGATTGTAGTGCTTATAACAAAAAGAATGGAGATTATTATGAGTATTCAAGTTTGTCTCATTTCATGAATGAACTTATATTATAAGGAAAAGGGAAAAAGAAGCTTTTCTTGCAATTTCAAAGCATCAATATCCAGCATCCCAATGAGGAGAACATGATTATAGTCCATAACAAAAAGAATCGAGATTATTATGAGTATCCAAGTTTGACTTATTTCATGAATAAACCTTGATTATAAGGAAAATGGTGGAAAGAGAAGCTTTTCTTGCAAATCCAAAGCATCGATATCGTCTATCCCGATAAGGAGAATAAGATTGTAGTGCCCATAACAAAAGAATAGAGATTACTATAAGTATCTATCTTTGTCTCATTTCACAGATGAACATTAATTACAAGGGAAATTGTGGAAAGAAAAACTTTTCTTGCAAATCCCAAGCATCAATATCATGTATCCCAATGAGAGGAACATAATTGTATTGCCTGTAACAAAGGAAATGGAGATTATTATGAGTATCCAAGTTTATCTCATTTCACGAATGAACTTTGATTACAAGGAAAATAGCGAAAAAAAAAACTTTCCCTACAAATCCAAAGCATTAGTGTCATTTATCCCACTAGGTGAACATGATTGTAGTGCCCATAACTAAAGAAATGGAGATTATTATGAGTATCCAAGTTTATCTCATTTCATAAATGAACTTTGATTATAAGGAAAATGGTGGAAAGTAAAGCTTTTTCGGCAAATCTAGAGCATCAGTATCATGTATCCCAATAGGAGAACATGATTGTAGTGCCCATAACAAAAGGAATAGAGATTATTACGAGTATCTAGGTTTGTCTCATTTCATGGATGAACATTAATTACAAGGAAAATGGTGGAAAGAAAAGCATTTCTCATAAATCCAAAGCATCAATACCATGTAACCTAATGCAGAGAACATGATTGTAGTGCCTACAACAAAAAGAATGAAGACAATTATGAGTATCTAAGTTACTATCATTTGGCAAATGAACTTTAGTGATAAGGAAAATGGTGGAAAGAAAAGCTTTTCCTATAAATCCAAAGCATCAATATCGTGCATCCCAATAAGGAGAACAGAATTGTGGTGCCCATAACAAAAAGAATAGAGATTATTATGTGTATCAGAGTTTATCTCATTTCACAAATGAACCTTGATTATAAGGAAAATTATGGAATGAAAAGCTTTTCTTCCAAATCCAAAGCATCAATATCATGGGTCCCGATAAGGAGAACATGATTGTAGTAACCATAACAAAGAAAATAGAGATTGTTATGAGTATCCAAGTTTCTCTCATTTCACAGATGAACATTAGTTACATGGAAAATGATGGAATGAGAAAGCTTTCTTGCAAGTCTAAAGCATCACTATTGTGTATCCCAATGAGGAGAACGTGATTATAATGCCCATAACAAAAAGAATGTAGATTATTATGAGTATCTAAGTTTGTCTTATTTCACGAATGAACTTTTGTTATAAGGGAAATAGAAACAAAAGATTTTCTTGCAATTCCAAAGCATTAATATCCTACATCCCAATGAGGAGAACATGATTATAGTGCCCATAACAAAAAGAATGGAGGTTATTATGAGTTTCCAAATTTGTCTCATTTCATGAATAAACCTTGATTATAAGGAAAATGGTAGAAAGAAAAGCTTTTCTTGCAAATCCAACACATTGATATTGTGTATCCCGATAAGGAGAACAAGATTATAGTGCCAATAACAAAAAGAATGGAGATTGTTATGAGTATTATGTTTGTCTCATTTCACGGATGAACATTAATTAAAAGGATGGAAAGAAAAGCTTTCCTCACAAATTAAAGCATCAGTATCGTGTATCGCAATGTAGAGAATATGATTTTAGTGCTAATAAAAAACAGGATGGAGACTATTATAAGTATCCAAGTTTGTCTCTTTTAGTAGATGAACTTTGATTATTAGGAAAATGGTGAAAAGAGAAGCTTTTCTTGCAAATCCCAAGCAACAATATCATGTTTCCTAGTAAGGATAACATGATTGTAGTGCCCATAGCAAAATGAATGAAGATTATTATGATTATCTAAGTTTATCTTATTTCAGGAATGAACCCTGATTATAAGGAAAATGGTGAAAAAAAAAGCTTTTCTTGCAAATCCAAAGCATCAATATCGTATGCCCCAATAAGGAGAACATGATTGTCCTGCCCATAACAAAAAGAGTGGAGATTATTATAAGTATCCAAGTTTGTCACATTTCATGGATGAACATTAATTATAAGGAAAATAATAGAAAGAAAAGCTTTTCTTGCAAATTCAAAGCATCAATAGTGTGCATCCCAATGTTGAGAGCAAGGTTGTAGTACCAATAGCAAAAAGAATAGACATTATTATGAGTATCAAAGTTTGTCTCATTCCACGGATGAACCTTGATTATAAAGAAAATGGTGGAAAGAGGAGCTTTTCTTGCAAATCCAAAGCATAATATCGTTTATCCCAATGTGGAGAACATGATTGTTGTGCCAATAACAAAAAGAATGGAAGTTATTCTGTGCAACCAAGATTGTCCCATTTGATGAATGAACTTTGATTATAAGGATAACCGTGGAAAGAGTAGCTTTTCTTGCAAATCCAAAGCATAAATATCATGTATCCTAATGAGGAGAACATGATTGTAGTGCCTATAACAAAAAGAATGGAAATTATTACATGTATCCACGTTTGTCTTATTTCATAGATAAATATCAATTACAAGAAAAATGGTAGAAAAAAAACATTTCTTGCAATTCCAAAGCATCAATATTGTGCATCCCAATGTGGAGGTAGTGCCAATAATAAAAAAAATGGCGATTATTATAAGTATCCAAGTATGTCAAATTTGATGGATGAACTTTGATTGTAAAGAAAATGCTGGAAAAAGAAGCTTTTCTGGCAAATCCAAAGCATCAATATCGTGCATTCCAATAAGGAGAACATGATTGTAGTGCCTATAACAAAAGGAATGGAGATTATTATGAGTATCTTAGTTTGTCTCATTTCTCGAATAAAACCCTAATTGTAAGGAAAATAGTGGAAAAAGAGCTTTTCTTGCAAATCCAAAGCATCCATATCATGTATCACAATGAGAACATGATTGTACTGCCCATAACAAAAAGAATAGAGGTTATTATGAGTATCCAAGTTTGTCTCATTTGATGAAATAACTTTGATTATAAGGAAAATGGTGGAAAGAGAAGCTTTTCTTGCAAATCCAAAGCATCAATATCGTGTATCCCAAAGAGTAGAACATGATTATAGTGCCTATAACAAGAAGAATAGAGATTATTACAAGTATCAAAGTTTGTCTTATTTCACGGATGAACTTTGATTATAAGGAAAATAGTGAAAAGAAAAGCTTATCGTGCAAATTGAAAGCATCAATATCATGTATCCCAATAAGGAGAACATGATTGCAGTGCCCATAACAAAAGAAATAGAGATTATTACGAGTTTCTATGTTTGTCTCATTTCATAGGCAAACATTAATTATCAGGAAAGTGGTGGAAAGAAAAGCTTTTCCTGCAAATCCAAAGCATCAATATTACGTATCCCAATGAGGAGAGCATAATTATAGTGCCCATAATAAAAGAAATGGAGATTATTATGAGTATCCAAGTTTATTTCATTTCATGAATGAACTTTGATTGTAAGGAAAATAGTGGAAAGAAAGGCTTTCCCTGCAAATCCAAAGCATTACTATCATATATCCTAATTGGACAACATGATTGTAGTGCCCATAACGAAAGGAATGGAGATTGTAATGAGTATCCAAGTTTATCTTATTTCACGAATGAACTTTGATTATAAGGAAAGTGGTGGAAAGTAAAGCTTTTTTGACAAATCCAAAGCACTATTATCATGCATCCCAATAGGAGAACATGATTGTAGTGCCCATAACAAAAGAAATGGAGACTATTACGAGTATCCAAGTTTGTCTCATTTTATGGATGGACATTAATTACAAGGAACATGGTGGAAAGAAAAGCTTTTCTCATAAATCCAAAGCATCAATATCATGTATCCCAATACAGAGAACATGATTGTAGTGCCTATAACAAAAAGAATGAAGATAAATATGAGTATCTAAGTTTCTCTCATTTGGCAGATGAGCTTTGGTTATAAGAAAAATGGTGGAAAAAGAAGCTTTTCTTGTGAATCCAAAGCATCAATATCATGCATCCCAATGAGGAGAACATGATTGTAGTGCCCATAACAAAGAGAATGGAGATTATTACGAGTATTCAAGTTTATCTTATTTCATGAATGAACCTTGATTATAAGGGAAATAGTGGAAAGAGAAGCTTTTCTTGCAAATTCGAAGCATCAATATCGTGTGTCCTAATTAGGAGAACATGATTATAGCACCCACAACAAAAAGAGTGGAGATTGTTATGAGTATCGAGGTTTGTCTCATTTCATGGATGAACATTAGTTACAAGAAAAATGATGGAAAGAGAAAGCTTTCTTGCAAATCTAAAACATCACTATTGTGTATCCCAATGATGAGAACTTGATTATAGTGCCCATAACAAAAGGAATGGAGATTATTATGAGTATTCAAGTTTATCTCATTTCACGAATAAACTTTTATTATAAGGAAAATGGAAAGAAAAGCTTTTCTTGTAATTTCAAAGCATCAATATCCTACATCTCAATATGGAGAACATGATCATAGTCCCCATAACCAAAGGAATGGAGACTATGATGAGTATCCAAGTTTGTCTCATTTCATGAATAAACCTTGACTATGAGGAAAATGGTGGAAAAAGAAGCTTTTCTTGCAAATTCAAAGATCGATATGGTGTATCCTGATAAGGATAACAAGATTGTAGTGCCCATAATAAAAGAATGGAGATTATTATGAGTATCTATGTTTGTCTCATTTCACGGATGAACAATAATTACAAGGAAAATTATGGAAAGAAAAGCTTTCCTTGCAAATCCAAAGCATCAATATCGTGTATCCCAATTTGGGGAACATGATTGTAATGCCAATAACAAACAAAATGGAGACTATTATAAGTATCCAAGTTTGTCTCTTTTGGCAGATAAACTTAATTATTAGGAAAATGCTAGAAAATGACGCTTTTCTTACAAATCCCAAGCAATAATATCATGTATCCTAGTAAGGATAACAAAATTGTAGTGCCCATAACAAAAGAAATAAAGATTACTATGATTATCAAAGTTTGTCTTATTTCATGAATGAACCCTGATTGTAAGGAAAACGGTGGAAAGAAAAGCTTTTCTTGTAAATCCAAAGCATCAATATTGTGTGCCCTAATGAGGAGAACATGATTGTAGTGCCCATAACAAAAAGAGTAGAGATTATTATGAGTATCCAAGTTTGTCACATTTCACGGATGAACATTAATTACAAGGAAAATGGTGGAAAGAAAAGCTTTTTTTGCAAATCTAAAGCATCAATAGTGTGTATCCCAATGTTGAGAACATGGTTGCTGTATGAATAACAAAAAGAATGGAGATTATTGTAAGTATCCAAGCTTGTCTCATTTCATGGATGAACATTAATTACAAGGAAAATGGTGGAAAGAAAAGCTTTTCTCACAAATCCAATGCATCAATATCATGTATCCCAATGCGGAGGACATGATTGTAGTGCCTATAACAAAAAGAATAAAGACACTTATAAGTATCTAGGTTTCTCTTACTTGGAAGATGAACTTTCGTTATAAGGAAAATGGTGGAAAGAGAAGCTTTTCCTGCAAACCCAAAGCATCCATATCGTGTGTCTGAATGAGGAAAACATGATTGTAGTGCCCATAACAAAAGGAATGGAGATTATTATAAGCACCCCAATTTATCTCATTTCACAAATGAACCTGGATTATAAAGAAAATGTTGGAAAGAGAAGCTTTTCTTGCAAATCCAAAGCATCAATATCATGTCTCCCAATGAGGAAAACATGATTGTAGTGCCCATAACAGAAAGAATGGAGATTATTATGAGTATCCAATTTTGTCCCATTTCATGATTGAACTTTGATTATAAGGAAAATGATAGAACGAAGAGCATTTCTTGCAAATCTAATGCATCAATACTGTGTATCCCAATGTGGGGAACATGATTGCAGTGCAAACAACAAAAAGAATGAAAGTTATTATGAGTATCCAAGTTTATGTCATTTGATGGATGAACTTTGATTATAAGGAAAATGTTGGAAAGAAAAGCTTTTCTTGCAAATCCAAAGCATCAATATCATGTACCTAATGAGGAGAACATGATTGTAGTGCCCATAAAAAAAAGAATGGAGATTATTATTAGTATTTGAGTTTGTCTCATTTCACGGATGAACTTTGATTATAAGGAAAATGGCGAAAAGAAAAGCATTTCTTCCAAATCCAAAGCGTCAATATCGTGTATCCCAATATGGAGAACATGATTGCAATGCCAAAAACAAACAGAATCAAGATTATTTTGAGCATCTAAGTTTGTCTCATTCAAAATGGTGGAAAGAAAAGCTTTCCTTGCAAAACCAAAGCATCAATATCGTGTATCTTGTTAGGGAGAACATGATTGTAGTGCCTATAACAAAACAAATGGAGATTATTATGAGTACCTATGTTGCTTATTTCATAGATGAACATTAATTACAAGGAAAATTATGGAAACAAAAGATTTTATTACAAATCCAAAGCATCAATATGTGTATCCTATTGTGGAGAACATGATTGTAGTGCCAATATCAAAAAGATTAGGTCAATTATGAGTATCTAGGTTTTTCTCATTTGGCAGATGAACTTTGGTTATAAGAAAACTGGTGAAAAGAAAAGCTTTTCTTACATATCCAAAGCATCAATATCGTGTATCCCAAAAGGGAGAACATGATTGTAGTGCCCATAGCAAAGGAATGGAGATTATAATAAGTATCTGAGTTTGTCTCATTTCACGAGTAAACTTTAATTATAAGGAAAATGGAGGAAGGAAAAGCTTTTCCTGCAAATCCAAAGCATAATATCATGCATCCCAACGTTCAGAACATGATTGTAGTGCTCATAATAAATAGAATAGAGGTTATTATGAGTATCTGAGTTTGTCTTATTTCATGAATAAACTTTGGTTATAAGGAAAATGGTGAAAGAGAAGTTTTTCTTGCAAATCCAGAGCAGTAATATCATGTATGATAATGTGGAGAAAATGATTGCAGTGCCAATAACAAAAAGAATGGAGATTATTATAAGTATCCAAGTTTGTCTCATTCCATGGATAAACCCTGATTATAAGTAAAATGGCAAAAAGAAAAGCTTTTCTTGCAAATCCAAAGTATTAATATCGTGTATCCTGATAAGGAGAACATGATTATAGTGCCCATAACAAAAAGAATGGAGACTATTACAAGTATCCAAGTTTGTCTTATTTTATGGATGAACATTAATTACAAGGAGAATTATGAAAAGAAAAGCTTTTCTTGCAAATCCAAAGCTTCAATACTGTGTATCCCAATGTGGAGAACATGATTGTAGTGCCAATAATAAAAAGAGTGGAGACAATTAAGAGTATCTAAGTTTCTCTCATTTGGCGGATGAACTTTGGTTGTAAGGAAAATGACAGAAAGAGAAGTTTTTCTTGCAAATCCAAAGCATCAATATCGTGCATCCTAAAGATGAGAACATGATTGTAGTGCCCATAACAAAAAGAATGGAAATTATTATGAGTATCCAAGTTTGTCTCATTTCACTGATCAACTTTGATTATAAGGAAAATGGTGAAAAGAAAAGCTTTTCTTGCAAATCCAAAGAATCAATATCCTGTATCCCAATATGGAGAACATGATTATAGTGCCCATAACAAATAGAATAGAGATTATTATGAGTATCCGAGTTTGTCTCATTTCATAAATAAACTTTGATTAGAAGGAAAATGATGGAAAGAAAACCTTTTCTTAAAAATCAAAAGCATCAAAATTGTGTATCCCAATGTGGAGAACATGATTGTAGTGCCAATAACAAAAAGAATGGAGACTATAATGAGTATTTAAGTTTGTCTAATTTGACAGATAAACTTTGATTATAATGAAAATGGTGGAAAGATAAGCTTTTCTTTTATATCCGAAGCATCAATATCGTTTATCCTAAGGAGGAGAACATGATTGTAGCGCCCATAAGAAAAAAATACAGATTATTGTGAGTATCCAACTTTGTCTCATTTAATGGGCGAACATTAATTATGAGGAAAATGGTTGGAAAAAAGTATTTCTTGCAAACCCAAAGCATCAATTTCGTGTATCCCAATGAGGGGAACATGATTGTAGTGGCCACAACAAAAGGAATGTAGATTATAATGAGTGTCAAAGTTTCTCTCACTTTACGAATGAACTTTGATTATAAGGATAATGGTGGAAAGAAAAGCTTTTCCTATAAATCCAAAGCATCAATATCATGCATCCCAATTAGGAGAAAATGACTGTAATGTTCATAACAAAAAGAATGGAGATTATTATGAGTATCCAGGTTTGTCTCATTTCACGAATGAACTTTGATTATAAGGAAAATGGTGAAAAAAAAAAGCTTTTCTTGCAAATCCAAAGCATCAATATCGTGTATCCTAATGAGGGGAACAAGATTGTAGTGCCATAACAGAAAGAATGGAGATTATTATGAGCATCATAGTTTGTCTCATTTCACAGGCGAACGTTAATTACAACGAAAATGGTGGAAAGAAAAGCTTTTCTTTCAAAACCAAAGCATCAATATTATGTATCCCAATGTCGAGAACATCATTGTAGTATGAGTATCCATGTTTGTCTTATTTAACAGATGAACTTTGATTATAAGAAAAATTATGGAAGGAGAAGCTTTTCTTTCAAATCCAACGCATCAACATCATGTATCCTAATTAGGAGAACATGATTGTGGTATCCATAAAGAAAATAATAGAGATTATTATTAGTATCCAAGTTTGTCTTATTTCGTGACTGAACTTTGATTGTAAGGAAAATGGTGGAAAGAAAAGCTTTTCTCTCAAATCCAAATCATCAAGATCATGTATCCCAATCTGGAGAATATGATTGCAGTGCCAATAACAAAAAGAATGGAGACTATTGTAAGTATATAAGTTTGTCTCATTTAATGGATAAACTTTGATTGCAAGGAAAATTATGGAAAGAAAAGCTTTTCTTGCAAAACAAAGCATCAATATCATGTATCCTAATGAGGAGAACATGATTGTCGTGCCCATAACTAAAGAATGGCGATTATTATGAGTATCAAAGTTTATCTCATTTGACAGATGAACTTTGATTATACGAAAAATGGTGGAAAAAAGCTTTCCTGGCAAATCCAAGGCATCAATATCTTGCATCCCAATGATGAGAACATGATTGTAGTGCCCATAACAAAAAGAGTGAAGATTATTATGAGTATCCAAATTTATCTCATTTCACGATTAAGCATTAATTACTAGGAAAATGGTTTTAAAAAAAGCTTTTCTTGCAAATCCAAAGCATCAATATCCTATATCCTAATATGCAGAACATGATTGTGTGCCAATAATAAAAAGAATGGAGATTATTATAAGTACCCAAGTTTGTCTCATTTGACAGATAAACCTTGATTATAAGGAAAATGGTAGAAAGAGAAGCTTTTCTTGCAAATCCAAAGCATGAGTATCATGTATGCCAATGAGGAGAACAAGATTGTAGTGCCCATAAGAAAAAAGAATGGAGATTATTATGAGTATCCATGTTTGTCTCATTTCATGGAAAGAAAAGCTTTTCCTGTAAATCCAAAGCATCAATATCATGCATCCAAATGTGGAGAACATGATTGTTGTGCTCGTAACAGAAAGAATATAGATTCTTATGAGTATCCAAGTTTGTCTTATTTCATGGATAAAATTTGATTGTAAGGAAAATGGTGGAAAAAAAAAGCTATTCGAGCAAATCAAAAGCATCAATATCGTGTATCCCAATGAGGAGAATATGATTATAGTCCCTATAGCAAAAAGAATGGAGATTGTTATGGGCATCCAAGTTTGTCTTATTTCACAAGAGAGCGTAATTATAAGGAAAATGGTCTAAAGAAAAGTCTTTCTTGCAAATTCGAAGCATCAATATCAAGTATCCTAATGTGGAGAGCATGACTGTAGTGCCAATTACAAAAAGAATGAAGATTATTGTAAGCATCCAAGTTTGTCTCATTTGATGGATGAGCTTTGATTACAAAGAAAATGGCAAAAATAGAAGCTTTTCTTGCAAATCTAAAGCATCAATATCATGTATCCCAATTAGGAGATCATGATTGTAGCGCCCATAACAACAAGAATGGAGATTATTATGAGTATCAAGTTTGTCTCATTTCACGCGTTAACTTTAATTATACGAAAAATGGTGGAAAGAAAAGCTTTTCTTGCAAATCCAAAGCATCAATATCATGTATCCCAATGAGGAGAACATGATTGTAGTGTCCATAACAAAAAGAATGGAGATTATTTTGAGTATCCAACTTTGTCTCATTTCATGGGCAAACATTAATTACAAGGAAAATGATGGAAAAAAAAGCTTTTCCTGCAATCGAACGCATTAGTATCATGTATCCCAATGAGGAGCACATGATTATAGTGGCCATAACAAAAAGATTGGAGATTATTACGAGTATCCAACTTTGTTTTGTTTCACAAATGAACATTAATTACAAGGAAAATGGTGAAAAGAAAAGCTTTTCTTGCAAATCCAAAGCACCAATATCATGTATCCCAATATGGAGAACATGATTGTTGTGCCATTAACAAAAAGGATGGAGTTTATTATGAGTATCCAAGTTTGTCTCATTTGACATGTGAACTTTGATTGAAAGGAAAATGGTGGAAAGAGAAGCTTTTCTTGCAAATTCAGAGCATCAATATCGTGTATCCCAATGAGGAGAACATGATTGTAGTGCCCATAAAAAAAAGAATGGAGATTATTATAAGTATCCATTTTTGTCTCATTTCATGGATAAAGGTTAATTATAAGGAAAATGGTGGAAAGAAAAGCTTTTCTTGCAAATCGAAACCATCAATATCTTGTATCCCAACATGGAGAATAAGATTGTAGTGCCAACAACAAAAAGATTAGAGATTATTAAAAGTATCAAAGTTTGTTTGATTTCATAGATGAACTTTGATAATAAGAAAAATGGTGGAAAGAAAAGCTTTTCTTGCAAATCCAAACAACAATATCATGTATCCCAATAAGGAGAACATGATTGTAGCACCCATAACAAAAGGAATAAAGATTATTACAAGTGTCCATGTTTGTCTCATTTCACAGATGAACTTTAATTACAAGGAAAAATGGCGTAAAGTAAAGCTTTTCTTGTAAATCCAAAGCATCAATATCATGTATCTAATCTTGAGAACATAATGGTAGTGCCAATAACAAAAAGAATGGAGACTACTATAAGTATCTAAGTTTGGCTTATTTGATGGATGAACTTTGATAATAAGAAAATTGATGGAAAAAGAAAATTTTTTTTCAAATCCAAAGCATCTATATCATGTATCCCAATTAGGAGAACATGATTGTGGTGCCTATAACAAAAGAATGGAGATTATTGCGAGTATTAAAGTTCATCTCATTTCACAAATGAACTTTGATTATAAGGAAAATAGTGGAAAGAAAAGCTTTTCCTGCAAATCCAAAGCATCAATATCATGTATCCCAATAAGGAGAACATGATTGTAGTGCTCATAACAAAAAGAATGGAGATTATTACGTGTATCCAAGTTTGTCTTATTTCATGACTGAACTTTGATTATAAGGAAAATGGTGAAAAGAAAAGCTTTTCTTTTAATACCAAAGCATCAATATTATGTATCGCAATACCGCGAACATGATTGTAGTGCCCATAACAAAAAGAATAAAGATTATTATGAGTATCCACATTTGTCTTATTTGACATATGAACTTTGATTATAAGGAAAAATATGGAAAGAGAACCTTTTCTTGCAAATCCAAAGCATCAATATCGTGCATCCCAATGAGGAGAACATGATTGTAATACCCACAAAGAGAATAATGGAGATTATTATGAGTATCCAAGTTTGCCTCATTTCATGGATGAACTTTAATTATAAGGAAAATGGTGAAAAGAAAAGCTTTTCCTAAAAATCCAAAGCATCAATATCGTGTATCCAAATGAGGAGAACATGATTGTAGTGCCCATAAGAAAAAGAATGTAGATTACTATGAGTATACATGTTTGTCTCATTTCGTGGATGAAATTTGATTGTAAGGAAAATGGGGGAAAGAAAATCGATTCGAGCAAATCAAAAACATCAATATTGTGTATCCCAATTAGGAGAACATGATTATAGTGCCCATAGAAAAAGAATAAAGATTATTACGAGTTTCCAATTTTATCTCAT
>JBBYHM010080790.1:2191-32154 GCA_038381775.1 Adansonia rubrostipa | reverse complement strand
TTCGTAGTTTGTTGAGCTAACTTAAGGTCATTAAAGGGTGAAAGAGGTGCCTAGTTCATTAAGAATAATCAAATTTTAAACTTCTTGAATTATGTTAAGGCTATAATCTCAGTAAAATAATGCAGACAATCATTAAATTTGTAAAACATTAATTAATGATTGAAATTGTAAATTATTAACTACAAAATATTTTGATTCATAATGAATATAAACACAACATGACTAATATACTATTGCTACATAGTATATATGGTGCTAATAAGCTTAATGGGCAAGATTCCATTGATATAGCCCAATTGAATGGCATATCCAAGAAATAGCCCACTAGGTTAGAAGCAGTTTATCAAGTTCAATTTGATAACCTTGATAAAGCCATGTTGTGATGATGGTTAGTATGATCCCTAAACTCTGAAAGTAGCAAGTGGCTATTTAAGCTCATGAAATCAATTGAAACTTTAAAGAATTTTTCTATAAAGATAATCATAATGAGAGGTTTGATATCATTAAAGAATTGTTCCTAAGCAAGATGTCAAAAGGTAGCCTAATCAGGCTTTATATGATAGGATATATTTTAGGACTTAAGCACTTTAGATGGTCATGATCCATTCATTGTCCATATACTTTCTTTGCAAAAAAGATAATGGAGATGATAAGGGAAGATGCCAACATAGTGGATAACTAGATTAATAAAGTTAAGATTGCAAGGAAAATATTGATATGATCAAAATTAAGAAACTTTCAGAAGTTTTAATATTAAATATACACTGAGATTCATTCACTTGGTATATGATACCTAGAAGTTGGTGCTTAAATATATATGACATATTGTAAGGCCCAAATGAAAGGAGCAGTAAAGATAAACCCATAGGTAATAGCAACATTGTTGATATTGATCTAAGCTTGCCTTCTTAATCAATATTTTTGAAACATAATTTTTATTTATTTATGAACATAAAATGTTTATTTTGACATTTACATACCAATTGAGAATGATTGCTAGCATTCAATGCCAAGCTTAGATTCAATCTTTATTGAATAAATCATTAATTGTAGAACTTGTTCTATATTATGGTCACATTATTCTCAAACATACAACTTGTAATAGTACTAAGAATACTAAATAGCTTATAACTTATAGGATTCAAAAATAATTTTCAAATCCAATTCTCTTTAAATCTACACATGTTGGATTTAGTAGGAAGCATTTATGACTTTTTAAAAGTTAAAGCTCATAATTTGACTTAGTGATAAATAGCCATGATGTAAAAAATACAATTATTCCAAATTAGAGAAAGGATTGCATGTTTATACCCTACAAGTCATAAACAAACTCTTTTGTTTATGCTGACAAGAAGAGTTACATTTGGATCATTAGTTTACAACTTAATAAAAGATTTCTAATAGTTGTTGAAGTAATAAGTAAGGATATGATTGGAATCTGGATCTCATTGTGATCCAAATAGTTAATGACTTTGATAATGAGATTATCATGACTGTAACCAAAACATTCTCATAATAGTATTAAAACCCCATCCAAGTTGAGACACAATTGGTAATCAAAAGAGTTTGACATTAGATGCGTTAGCGATTGGCTTAGTGCAATTCGGAGATGTTAATATATGCCCTAAAGCCAATCAAATTGGATAAGGCATATCTATGTTAATAATGCAAACTAATCACTTTAGTTAGTGATTTAAGATTTTTCTTCATGTTAGTGGCCTGATTGACAATCATGCAAACATTAATTGGATAAAGCCTATGAAAAAGGATGGCCTTGCAAAGTTAGTAATGAGTTACGATCATGAGATCTTTATGCATCAAAGCTATATTTCTAAAAACATTCCTAGTCATCATATTGTCAAGATAGGGCATTGACAATGCACAATGATTAGCATATGCAAAGCCTCTATCCATTTGATACATGTAACTCCTTGATCTAATAGAAGTTAAAACATAGAGATACTTGGAGATAATGTATAGGTCCTTGTTTTGTGAAACCAAGTTCAATGAACATGGTCTATATGAGAACTCCATTTGATATTAGTCACTCAAGTTCTAGGGAATATGTTTTCATGTGCCAATTATGTATATCAGTCCTCTTATTTGTGATACCAAATCATTTTGTATGAAGAGTTTCATGCTTTAATTCCATCATAAACGGGTCCATAATAAATGGATGCCTATGGTAGGGTGGTTTTGGGTAGGCATGAACCATACAAAGGTGAATGAGTGATCTAGAAGGATTCACCACTCCTAGTGACATTGGAGACATATTTCATATGTTCTTAGCTTTGGTTAACTGGATAAAGTCATTGGCCAACGCATAATGGATTTAAGAGAAATTATTTCTCTAAATTCATGAGGTTAACCATAAGCTGTAAGGAAATAATATTGATTGATGCATGAGTAGACGTTGCACCATGCTTATGGTCTTTCCAGGATATCTAGTGAAAGAATCGAAGTATACAAAGAGGCTGGTTACTAAAAGGTTTCTTAAGAGGCTACATTGACTCTTTCTACATACCAAGTGGCCATGATGCCTTACTATAGGCCAATCTTGGTCTATAAATATAAATACACTTAATTGAGTAATTATACTTATTTCTTTTATGATGAAAGCCTAATTAAGTATGACTTAATTAATGAGATGCTCTATTGGATTAAAATCAAGATTTAATTAAGTATGACTTAATTAAATAAAAGGTATAACGAAGCGGATTTCAGTGAATAAGTTCAATTAAGAATAATTTATGACATAAATTAGATTTATGAAATCTAATTAGCGATGTCTTAATTTGGCAATAAAGATAAAATGTCTTATCAAGATAATATTTATTTTATAGACATGGTTTTAGCAATATTATTAAATAAAGCCAACTAATTATATTTGAAGAATTAAATAATTATTTGATAATTATTTAATGAATTAAAATTGTTTTACTTGGTTAGAAAATTTAATTATGAATTAAATATGGAACATGTAAATTAAGGGTTTGGGCTATTATCAAGTTAAGAGAGTTTAGTTTTGCACTATTCCAAGTTGGGCTTGCCAACGGGCTTGGTGCATGGAATAGCTGTCTTTAGTGTGCTATTGGGCTAAAATATTAATAAGTTAATACTAAGGCTCAATCTTGGAGAAGCTAATTATAATAGTCTTAATGAGGCTTTAGGAAACACTCTAAGTAGGGCCACCTTTTAGGTATCTAGTAATAGGCTCAGCTACCCCAATAGTCAAGCCTAATCAAGCCCAAGATGTATTTAAATATATAACTAAGACTCTTTGGCAGATAAAAAAGGATGGAATAAATCCTAAGTGCCAACCCTAGATTTTCTTAAAGGATTTGGCATAACTTTTTGCTTTTTTATGTTTTCTTTGCATAATCTTGCTTTTGTTGAGTGTTATTGAATCGTTCTTGACACAACAAAAGTAGAAAAATAGGTTTCTAGCATTGATAAATTAATTTATTGCAAAAATTATGAAATTAGCCAAATCTTGAAGTCATTGCTTCCCTAAGCCTGATTGTGCTGATTGTATTTAGGTGATCACAAAGTGTTTTTGATCATAATAAGGAATCAACCAAAATCAAGAATTGTGATTTTTGGATCCATTTTTGGCATTTGCACAAAATAGCTACTTTCTTACAAAGCTGTTTCTCCTTCTATTGGCCTAATAAATAAGGGAATTATTCCTAGATCACATCAGGTCTATACTTATTGGCTGTATATCTTTTAGTTAAGGCTTCAAGAGCCTTCTGGCTCGCATCAAAGAACTACTAGACCTTATGAAGGCTCCAAGTCATTTGTGCAAATCATCGTTAGAAGTAGAATACTTGGGTTGCTTTTACTCTCAATCGTTGTAATAAAACCCATAGTGCGTTTGTGTAGCGATTGGCATGCTTAGAGTAATGAGTCTCTAAACAAGTAAGATTTTTATTAGATCCATGTTTTAAATTGCAATTAGATCACATGTATATCTCTTCCTAAGATTCTGAGGAAATCTAGGTTTTTTTGTTTAATTCTACTGCGTATATTTTAATTCTGATTAAAGTTTATGCTTATATCGATATGCATGAGTGTGAGATTTCCTTTCCAATCAACTAAGCCAATGAGCATGATGTGATGTGGTGTGTAACTACTAGATTCCCTTACTAATGCAAGAATTGAAAACTATTATTGCCTAAATACCTTTGCTTTCAAATGATGTTTGTAATTTTTTGAAATTTCAGCTTAGGTTAAACTATAATCCTTCTTAGTTTCTACTACTTTGATTTTTCGTGCATGCAACGGTTCCTAGAAAGAGAACTAGGCCAAAAAATTACATTTATATGCATAAAATGGTAATGAATGTGCTATTACTTGTGTTGTTGTAACAAACACAAATAGCATTAATAGTTCTACATGAATGTTGTTTAAGTAAATTGTGACAGTGATAAAAGCTAACAAATTTGTATAGTATTTCCTTTTTCTTTTTATTTTTAAGTAATTTTTTTTACTATTCTCATATTTTTATTTGCATATACTTCAGGTTGGAATCGTGGCTCAATTTGATGTAATTTTGCTTCTTTTAGCATGATGCTCGAAGTTCTCAACAACAAAGGTTTGCTAGTTGCCTTCGAGTTTCCCAATTAGATTTATTCCTATGATTAATAATACTCTCCTCATAAGATCTCTTTTCAACTTCATTTTCTTTGAGCAATCACTATCCTTGAAGATCTCCAATTTTTTTTGTTCATATGTTTCTGTGTTATACAGTCTCAATATGTTTATTTTTGTTAAAAATATTTTATGTGAATGTTTCATATGTAAAGCCTTACACATAACCTTTGCATTTTTTGGATTCTAAGTTTTACAATATAAGGTTTGTATTTTGCACCCAATAAAGAACTACGATTTTAATTGTACTCTTGAGAGGCCACTGAATATTTCTCATGCATGAATCAATAATTTAAGGGTTAGTATCTCTAATTAACTACTTAAATTTTCACTAATAAAGGTCCATGGTTTTTTCCTAAATCACGCTGAATATGATAAATAAAAATTCTCCTTTTTAATAGTCATGGCTAATATGACTTCACTCTATATCTTTTGCATGTTTTTTCTCTTTAATTTTTTTTATACAATAGCAGGCTACATAGAGTGCTATTTATCAGTCTATTTCATTTCAGGTTGCAGTTTGCAAGGCTAAAGTTACTGCTTTGCAATGTTCAACATAAATGTTGAAATATGATGCTTGCTATTGTTTGTTTTAATGGGTAACTATTGCTAAGGATACTAAATGTTCTGTGTTCACCTAACCCAATATTCTAAGGACAAACATATACCCTCGTGGGGCTAGCTTGGGCTTAAATTATTGGTCTCTTTTTTTGTTTTTGTGGTTTTGTATACTCGCATTAGCTGTATATGCTGACAGATAGACGTATCAATCTTACTATTCATGTATTGGATTCTAAAATGCATCAGTGAGCACCGCTCTAGCAAGATATTATGTACTCTTTTCCATCAATTGAGCCAAGACCCATTCACTTGTTTGCTCAATTAGGTACATGGATAAAATATTTCTTTTTATTGAAAAAGATATGACTTTTCTTTTCTTTTTTCCTTTTTTTACTATTGTTATCGTATTTTTCCTTCGCCTTTACTCAAATTATTATATCTATGAGTTTTTATGGATGTAGCTATATATATTTTTTTAGAGTTATGTGGAGGTAAACCTTTACAGGGTTTTTTGTCGGTGCATTCTTGTCTGACTTATAAAGTAGTGCAAACCTCTATGAATTACATATTGACTGCAAAATTGAATTGCTTGTAGTATATTATAGTTCATGCAAATCTTGAGCTTGTACGATGGTTTTTCTCTTAATTTGGATAGAGAAAAATGCTGGTTCAAGAAGTCTCTTTCACAAATATTTTTTTATATATATTATTTGTTTCCTTCTACCCTTATTATGACTACTTTGTCTTTTATGGTTTCAGGTTTTGAATTTTCTTTTATGGAAAGTGTAGACACCTAATTTCATTTGGATTCTTTTTCGACAGTCCTAAATATTCGAAACTAAGAACCTAATAGTAGTCCAGGTAAGAGTTCAACCTCTTCCAAGTGAATTGGATATTTTCAAGATCTATTTAGTCATGCTTAAGTGGCCGCACGTACACGTAATAGACAAAATGTAGTTTCCAAGGTCATATAGAATAAACCTCGAATAAAAAAGATGAATATTCAAGAGAAAAATTAGTTTTTAATTATCTTTTTGTCAAAATTTAAAATTAAATTTTAGATATGATATCATGGTTGAATTTTTTATTTTTAGGAAAAATTTGAGATTTTTTCATAAAATTTGGTAGGTCAAACGTTTCATATTTTTACCGATACCTCCGTCATATTTATACTGACACTAACTTTGAAAAATCTAAAATTTTCAAGAAAAATGCGTATTGACATTTTGTACCATGGGGTATCAAGTTGTTAATTTTAGTACTTAGTTCTGAATTTTTCACACTATCATGAGCCTTCAGCTTGCAAAATTTTTCCAATAAAACTTGCTTTGAATTTTAGGTTTTCTTCCTTATAATTTTTATTGATTAATGATTTGAGTAATATATTAAATTTCTTTGTAGGCCTCCATATTTTAAAATTTTCTTGTTTCTAGATATACTTTCCAAAGTTTTCGCAAAAAAGGTTTTTTTAGTTGATTTCCTTTAATAGGAATTTTCCTATGAAAATTTTTATTCAAATTTTCACATATTAAATATATTTTCATTTATTAATGTATTATGGGCCAAGGATGTTTTATTTTATAGGGTTAAAACTTTTAAATGGGCCCAATAAGCCCATTATATTCTTAACAAGCCCAACAAACTCACGAAGCCTTTTATATTCCTCTATAAGCCTAACAAGCCCATTTTGATCTTCCAACAATTCCACTTAGAAATTTCCAACAAGCCCAACAGATATTTGAAATTTTATAATCAAACCCATTAATTTTTTATTCTTTCAAAATTTTATTAATTCTTTTGTTTCAAAAATTTTTATATGGATGTTTAATTAGGCCTCCCACTTGATTAAATTCTTAATTAAATTTATCATGTGAATTTATATTTCTTGAATACATAATCTTTTAATTTGTTACAAGTTAATCCTTCCAATTCATTTTTATCCAATTAAGATTTTTTATCTTAACCATACCTATGCATTAAATTGATAACCAATACATGGTGAGTAATACAAAAAGATAAAAAAAATTAATTAAGCTTTATCTAATAAAAAAATCCATTAAATGATAAAGTCAGAATTAATTAAAGAAAAAAAGTGAATTTTGGACAACAGAGATAAAGTTGGGAACTAATGCTTTCATGCAAAAAAAGATAGAAAATTTCTTAAGTGTTTCCAAGTTTTAAAGCTCTAACCACAGTTTCATTTATAAGAACTTTGATTTTTATTCATTTCGTTCATATTTCTTCCTTTTAGTGAGCTTGATGATTACTTATGCTCATGAATTTTGATCCATGTTGAAAGGCCAAGTATGAAGGCTATGAACAATTTTCTTCTTTTCCTTGTTAGGTTTTGTTTTTCTTAACAATAAGCTGAATTTCATCAAGATAATATACGTTTGTTTGTGAAAATGATGTTACCTTTATATATATATATATATATATATATAATTTTGTGCTATTTTCCTTAGTATTTTCATGATTTCATGTTGAAAGGCCAAGTATGAAGGCCATAAACAATTTTCTTCTTTTGTTGTTAGGTTTTGTTTTTCTTAACAATAAGCTGAATTTCATCAAGATAATATATATTTGTTTGTGAAAATGATGTTACCTTTGTATATATATAATTTTATGCTATTTTTCTTAGTATTTTCATGTTGTTTATTGAAAAAGAATGTTTATCTGTTCATGTTTCTCATGATTTCATGCATTATTATTCATGAAGTTATGTGAAAAAAATTTGTTCTTGATTGTTTTTGATGATGATCATGTCTTTTGGATAAATATTCATATTTGTCTGATGATATTTTGGACTATTTTGTCACATTTGAAAGTTGCAAGGGCCTAAAAATAATTTTTCAAAAATTTTTAAGGCTTAGATCACTATATCCAAGCTTGGCCGAATCTTGTATGTGTGATTTGGTGAATTTTTTGAATTTTTGGTGTTATTTATAATTTTAAGAAATATAGGGACTAAATTGCAAAAGTTGCAAAAATTTTTCCAAGGCCATATCAACTTGGCCAAATGCTTGGTGAGATCCTTAGGGGTGTTTTAATGTATTTTTTGACATGTTCAAGTATGTTTCATGCATTTCTAACCTTAGAAAGTTTAGGGATGTATTTGTTAAAATAAAAAAATTGCCAAAGTTGCTTGGCTAAATGGTTGTTGGATTATTTGGAAAATTTTCCATGTTAATTTTGATGCGTTTGATGTTTGATTATGTATATCATTTCATTTAGGGACTATTTTGTAAAGTTAAAAAAGTTCAGAGTTTATTAGGTAAAGCCTTGCATTTTAGGGTTAAAAAGGTTATTTCTCACATTAAATTACCCATTTAGGGTATTTTGGTCATTTTGAAAATATTTTTAGCTTTTTTAGCCATCTAAGGTAAAATTGTAATTTTGAGAAATTTAGAGGCCTTTAGCAACCTTTGCATTTTAGGTCATATTTGCCATCTAAGTTATCCATTTATGGTAAAATTATCATTTTATATCATTTTTGAGTCCTTTAGGGCTACCAAAATATTTTCACATCAAAGGTATACCTTAAAGGCATTTTAGTCATTTATATTAGAACCAAGTCTTATTTGATCACCATGATATTTTCACGTGAAAGCTGTACATTAGGGATAGCTTTGTTCTCTCATGATGTTATTGTATCCTTTAGGGTTACTAGGATACTTTCACGTCAAATTTATACCGTAAGGGCATTTTAGTAATTACCTTAGAACAAAGTCGTTTAGGATCATCGGGATACTTTTATGTCAAATGTGTACTTTAGAAGATATTTTAGTCTCTTCAACCAAGTCTAGATCTTAGGATAAGTTTCTAACATTTTCAACAAAATTGAAAGTTTCAAAAAAAAAAAATCAAAAGTCTTTAACCAAGTCGACTTATGAAATCTTATTTCTAATCACACGTAATTACTCCAAGTTAAAAGTTTTTGGATGGTCATGTTAACTTAGCTTAAATCATACATTGATCACAAGCTTTAACCTAAGTCAAAACCTTTTGTGTTTCTTGGTTCCTTAGTAAATGAAGTAACTTGCCTATGTGCATAAGTAATTAACTTATTTTTTGGCCAAAGTAACTCGTCTATTGTTGTAGCCATATATCTATTCATTCTCTCATTCCATTAATAGGTGGACTTTTCTTTCATGTTATTATTGTTATACAAGTAAATATTAAGGTTCTAATAAAGTAAATACAAGTATACTTCATTTTATCTCCATTATATAGCATAGGTCTAAGCAAAAGTTAATAGTTTAACTTTTCATTCATTAACAACTAACAAGGATAGAACCAAATAAATAAATCGACATATCATTCAATTTCAATAGGCCATATATAAACAAATTTTGGGATGATTAACCAATATTATAATCAAGACAGATAAAGAAGTGAATAACTATAGAACTAGCAATATTTAAATGCTAAAATAAATGGCATACAGAATCCAATAAACATTAAAAAATATTGAAAACCATTCATTTCTAGGCCATTGTTATTCATTTTGTTGTGAACAAAGATCCTAGTACAATGTCACCATTTTCCTTAACCCAGTTTTTTCCAACTATCTTATTAAAACATTTATAGCCATTTTCAACATGGATCTAAGAATTTTAATGATAAATGGTAATTCAATGTTCAAGAATTAAATGGTCATTATGCGAGTGGTGTTCTCACAATAAAATTTATAATACATGAAATATGTTGCACACTTGGACCATGATTACACTATGCATAACCTTATTATTTTCTTTCTTATGTCTTGAAGTAGAGTTTTTACCCACAGCCTCAATCAAGAAATTCTCAGTAAAGTTACCATATTAAAAGCCTTAAGATTGTTGAAAAATATAGATAAAAAAGCAAGAAAATAAAATAATATTGTTAAAGTAAAATGGCTTAGAATGTGTAGAACACTTTCCTTAAGTCTTTTAATATGCCTCCAAGATACAACAAATCCCTTAATCTTTAAGTAGAATAATGAAAATGACTAAATAGAAAAGTCCTTTACTTAGATAGCAAATAGATATATGTTTCAATCAGATACCTTTTTATAAAAGTTATGCTATGTTATAATAACTTTACATGAGAAACTTATGTCTTTACAAAATAACTTTATAATACAAAAGTGCATCTTTATAACATAGCTAATCATGAATAATTATGTATTCAATAAGTTTAAATTTTCTAGATAATATAAATTGATTATCTACTAACAATTTAGACTATTAACAAGCAACATTTTTTTTTTCTTTTCCCTTTAGTTTTCCTTTTCTGTTTGGAACACTACATGCCATGTTAATATTTGATCACAACACGATGAGATATTTGCTACACAAGGATTGTTGTATAAAATAACATATTCACTCTTGACCCGCTTCTAAAAGAGGAAACAATAAAAAAGAAGGGGAAAAAAGGAAAGGAAATAAATTATGATTTAATATTAAATATCCCTATATAAAAATTCAATATGTAAAAATTATTTATTTATAAAATCAATGATACAAATGCATTTACAATTCTTAATTTTGAAAAATATAAATACAAATATTACAATTTAATATTAAATATTCTTAATATTAATATAATATTTTTATGTTAATTAATAAAAATGAAATATATAAGAATTATTTATTTTCATTAATTTTTTAAAATATTACTCACTAAATTGATTAAATAGTTATGGAAATGAAAATATATACATAATAATTAGAAATTAAATAAACAAATAAAATCATTGTATTTTTATTTACTTTTTGGGTTTCTTAAAAAAATCAATTAAATAGCAAAAAAAAATTTATGGCTCAAGTGAATGTCATTTCATATATTAATATAATAATTTTATATTAATTATTAAATTAAATATGTATATTTTATTTATTTTCATTGATTTTTTAATTATTGTTTACTAAATTGTTTAAATAATTATAGAAATGAAAATATATGTAAAAATTAGAAAGTAGGTAAACAAATAAAATAATTATATTCTTATTTTTTGGTTTTTTAAATTAACAAATAGAAAAGAAAAAAGATTGGATTAGTTTTTTAAATAAAAAAGGGAATTGATATTGTTGGATAAATGCTTGTGATTTTTTTGTTTGGTATTTATGTTAATGCATATCAGATCCAAATGCAATTATCCGTTTTTTAAGCCAATGAATTTAGATGGTGTTTGGTGTTTTCTCATGTCAAAATTCCACTAGAATGTGATTCGTAAGAATTATGATTCTTGAAAAAATAACATTATAGTATTTGGTACACATGAAAAATTATTATTAAAATCCTGAAAAATGTTACATTGGTAATTTACGAAATCACCTTTACTAAATAAAATGCAAATTTCATTATTTTTAACATTTTTCAAAGATATTCATTATTAACAATTATCAATGTATTATTACTAAACATGTCATTTAATAGGCTTATTTTTTAAATAATAATTAATTTATTTTAAACAAAAATTATATAGTACATGTATCTCAAATTTAATATATGATTAAAATAAAAATAAGCTAAATATTTAATATGTATTTGAACTAGAATGTAATTTAATTTAATAGTTATTAGAATAATTTTAAAATTAATTAAATTTTCATGATTTTATAAATAGTAAAAGTATTGAGTGGAAAAAAATTAGCTACTAATTTTTAAATATGAAAAAGGATAATTTTATCTTAAAATATTTTTTTTTTAACTTTTCAACTACATAGAAAATTACTTTTCCACCACTCCACATAGGAATCATATTCCTATGACTATAGGAAAGTAATTCTTAAAAGAAAATTACATCCTTAAAAAAGTGAACATTTTATAGTATACTAAACAAAAAAATTTAATTAGAAGGTATCTAATTCCCAGAAAAGCAAGAATTTTCTACAGTACCAAATGCCTTTTTTAAAGTTTAAGTTGAATATTTATGATAAATTATAAAAAATATTTTCGCTTGAGAACAACTTTCAAGGTAAGATATGAATTCTAAAATTATAACACTTAATTTATCTAAACAACTCCCAATTATTTATACAACCCATGACATAAAATTAAGATTATTTAAATATTGCTAATTAAGCAAACAAATGATTATATTATATGAATACAATATGATAAAAATATTTAAAATATGACGTGGTACAAAAATAACATGAACACAATAGAAATAAATAACATATCAAAATCTATATAAAATAAATTATTAACGTTTCACAATTTGAATAAATATATATGGTTATGATAAGAAAAAGTAAAAAGAACATGATATTATGTGACACTAAATTAGAGTTATTCAAATAGTATCAATTAAACTTGACAATTTTAAATATAACATAATTATACAACATGAAAAAGTAGTTAAATCATGAAACAACACAAAAAATGAACATAACCTGAATATATAAGTTTGTCAATATTTATATAAAATAAATTATTAATATATAAAAAAAAAACCCAATCTTGATCTCCTCAATAGGATAATAATTCAAGTAAGCTCAAATACAAATAGTAAATTAAGTCAAGTTAAATATTTTAATATTTTCTAATGAGTTTAATTAATTTTTATATAATAAGAGCTAGGTATTGCACACCCATAACATAGAGAAAAAATCAGTTAAAATATATATATATATATATTAAAATAAATTTATCTAATGATGTAAGATATGAGTAGTTTTTTTAAAGAAAAGATATCTTATTATGTTACATGTAGTGGTTTTTTAAAAATAAAATATAGATAACCACCTTTAATTTCATTTTGTGTTATAAATTTATTTTTTTAATAGATACCAATTAAGTTGATGTCTTGTTAACTTGTTATGCCATTTGATTTAGTCATTTTAATAATATTAATATAGATAGAAAACATAGAACAATTTTTATTGTAAGTTTTAATCCGATTATAAAATATATAAAAATGGATTTCTAATATAATTATAATTTTTTATAAGTTGAGTTTGAGTAAGAAAATAGAAACTCTATAAGTTAATTTTAGAATTTCCTCATATCAAGTCTAATTTTAGCATTACTTTGGAAAATATGAGTTGAAAAAATTATGGTGGAAAAAAAAATAGTCTAAGAATTTTAATTAATGCTAAGAAGTTTAATTATTTTAACATTGCTATGAAAAATGTTGTAGCAAATTAAAATTCTCAATATGCATAAAACAACAGAAGTTTGGAGATATAGGAATAATTTAATTATTTTATCTTTAAAAAGTATAACAAAGTAGCAAAAATTACAAGATTTTGACTTATTGATTTAGGTTTCCAACCATAAATTTAAAAGAAAATGTTTTATTGTTTAACATAGTTGTTACAAGAAAATGTAGCTTTTGATCTCTAAAATGGTGTTAACAATAATACTAAATCGATCCTATTTAGCTCAATGCAATTGGATAGATTTAAAGAAAAAAAACTTCATAAAATTCATTGGGCAACTTACTAATTTATTAGGTCATTCAGATCAATTTGCTAGTTAAATGCAAAATAATATGAAATTAAAAAATAATAATAATACTTATATATTTACATTTACCTATGCATAATTGATGTTATTTAATTTGAAAGTTTAGAAAATGCTTAATATAAATAAAGAAAAACATTAACACTTATAGAAAACATTATCTTATATATATTTTTCCAAGCATAATACTATATTCACAAACTACTATTCATCCTTGTTATGCATGAGGTCAATACTAGAGGAAAGCATTCAATTTATTCGATTTTAAAAATTAAAAAAAAATGAATCAAACACACTAATTAACCAAATCAATCAAACATGTATAAATAAATGAAAAAATAATTGAATTAAATTAAATATGCTAATTTAGTCTATTAATTCAATTTTTTTATACTATGTTAAACGATCTATGTTCTTTTAAAGATGATGTGATTACCGTTCCTTTCTTATGACTATGCTTTCTAGTCTTTGAACTAAGGAATAGAGTTATTTTTGTTGTATAGATGTACTTTGAGGCTGGAGATTGTAACTTAACATAGTTGGTACTCGTCAAGATTTTTTTTACATAGACATGGCATGTGACTAATAGATTATAAGAAAAAGATAAATTAGCTAGATCTTTAACCATATTCAATTCAAAATGTAATATGCTTGCATTTTCGCTAAAGATATTATGAGGCATTTTTAAATCATTTAAATTAAAGTTGGTAACTCAAAAAGAGCAAAAAGTAATGAGAATGAAAAAGTGAATTTTATCATATTACTAACATTACATTTAATCTAACAATTATGCTAGGTAAAATTAAGCTTATGCTAGAACTAACACTTTACAGAACTTAATCTTAATCTTAAGTTTACATTTAAAAAGTTACAAAAGTTTATTGAAATTGAGTTAGCTTAAATTGGTTGATTACCTAAGGTTCATGGATATGTTAAACTTTGAATAAATTCAATAGACAAAAGTTTTTAAGTTTGCTCATGCTTCAACTTCTCATTTGCCTTAATATACCACTTCAAGACTATAGAGCCATTAGTTACACCATTCTCATAAAAACCTCTGATTAGTCAAAGTTTTAGTAAAACCTCTACAAAATGATCCTTTGTGGAAACATGCAAGACTTTTAAGACACTTACGTTGACATGTTGATAAACAAAATGATAACCAAAGCTAAATGCTTTATCTTGGAATGAGAAACAAGATTCGCACCAATGTTATCACACAATAGCTTAGGTGGTTGATAATGAAGAATCCAAAGCTTAATGCTTGATCCTTAAATGAAAAATAGGATTTGTAATTAACTGGCACCAAGGTTGTCACACAGTAGCTTGGTTGATTGATTATAAGAAATGTGAAATTCTACCAACAAGTTTTTGGATGAAGTAATTTCTGCAACTACGTTAGAAAATGGTTTTATATTCTACCTCTGTCAATGATTTAGCCATTGTTTTCTACTAATTGACTTCCAAAAAATTGGATTTCAAGCAAAAAAAATTAATTTATTGTTGAAGATTTTTTTCATCTATATTACTTGCCCAACTAGCATCACTAAAAAAAAAGAGATTAAGAGATATGGATTTTTCATTAGGAATAGACCATGATGAATAGTCCCTTTCAAATATTTGAATATTCTTTTAAGAGTTGTCCAATGTAATAGTGTAGAAAAGTTCATGTATTAAGACAGCTTGATAAATGGATAAGCCATATCAAGCTTAGATAATGAAAAATAATAAAGAGAGCCAACTAACTATTTTTATATAGTAGCTTTTATAGGACTAGTGCCATAATAAAGTTTTAGTTGAGTGCTTAAAGCCATTGGTGTGACAATATCCTTTGCATTATAAATATCAATCTTTTCAAGAAAATTTCTAATATATTTATGTTGAAATAGAAATAAACCAGATGCTATAGAGATAATTTTAACCCATAAGAAAAAATTTCAATTACCAAGGTCTTTTAGACAAAACCTTTAAAATAAGTTGAATTGCAAATCATTGTAGAGATCGTTAAATTTTACTAGTGAGTACGAGATTATCAATATAATCTAAAAAGTAAATCAAATCTGAATTATGAGCATAAATAAATAGATAATGTAAAGTAGCATTGATAAAAGCATATGTAAAAAGAAAGAATTCACCACTTGATGCTATACCTTTGTAGCTAGTTTAAGACCATAGATAGTCTTATTGAGTTTGCGTACATGATTAGGTTGATCCTTGTTAACAAAGCCTACTAGTTCAGCTATATATGCATTATTTGACAATGTTTGTTGCAAAAAGGTATTATTAACATCTAGTTGCTTCAAAGGCTAGCCAAAGGAAAAAGCAAAGCAAAAAACAATTTTGATTGCAATAAACATTGATAAAATCTTTCATCAACTTATTTAGATTTTAAAGAAACAATTAAGCTTTTTACAATCAGAATTGTTTTTTGCGTTACTCTTTTTTTTGGCTAGTCTTTGAAGCAACTAGATGTTAATAATACCTTTTTGCAATGAATAATAAGAAATAATGTGTGTAGAACTCAACTAGTAGATTTTGTTAACAAGAATCAACCTAATCATGCATGCAAACTGAATAAAGTTATCTATGGACTTAAACAAGCTAGAAAGGTATGGCATCAAGAGTTGAATCATTTTTTTTACAATATGATTTGTCAATGCTACTTTAGATTCTCTCGTTACTTATGCTCATAATTCATATTTGATTTACTTTTTAGTTTATGTTGATGATCTCATAGTTACTGGCAAAATTTAACAAGCTCTTTAAAGATTGGTAGCTCAATTTATCTCAAAGATTTTGTCTAAAAGACCTTGGTAATCTAATTTCTTTCTTGAGTTAAAGTTATCTGTATAGCATCGGTTTATTTCTATTTCAACATAAATATGTTAGAAATCTTGTTGAAAAGTTTGATATGTCTAATGCAAAGGATATAGTCACATTAATGGCTTCAAGCACTAAACTATAACATCATTATGGCACTGGTCCTACTAAAGCTACTGTATAAAAACTATTAGTTGGCTCTCTTTACTATCTTTCGTTATCTAAACTTGATATGGCTTATCCAGTTAGCAAGTTATCTTAATACATAAACTTTTCTATGAAATTGCTTTGGACAACTGTTAAAAGAATATTCAAATATTTGAAGAGACTAATCATCATGGTTTATTACTAATGAAAAATTCATCTCTCAATCTCTTTGTCTTCACTGATGCTAATTGGGCAATTAATATGGATGAAAAAACTTTAACAGCAAATTAAATATTTTACTTGGAATACAATTTTTTGGAAGTCAATCAAGTAAAATACAATGGCTTAATCATTTACAGAGGTAGAATATAAGGACATTTGCTAGCATTGCTATCAAAAATTCTTTGATCCAAAAACTTGTTGGTAGAACTTCACATTCCTTATAATCAACCACCTAAACTACTTAATTACAAATTTTATTTATCATTTCAAGATAAGGTATTAACCTTTGGATTTCTCATTATCAACCACCCAAGCTACTGTGTGATAACATTAGTGCCAATTACTGAATTGCAAATCTTGTATTTCATTCCAAGATGAAGCACTTAGCTTTGGCTATCATTTTGTTTGTCAACATGTCAATGTAGGTGCATTAAAAGTCTTGTATGTTTTTAGAAAGAATCAATTTGTAGAATGATTTACCAAAACTTTGACTAATCAAAGGTTTATGTTTTTACGATACAAGATTGGTGTAACTGATGGCTTCATAGTCTTAAGGTGGCATATTAAGGCAAATGAGAAGTTGAAGCATGAGCAAACTTAAAAACTTTTGTTTATTAACTTTATTTAAAGTTTAACTTATCCATGATATGGATAAAGCCTTATCTAATCAACTAATTTAAAGTAACTCAATTTAAATAAACTTTGTAACTTTTTAAATGTAAACTTAAGATTAAGATTAAGTTTTATAAAGTGTAAGTTTTAGCACAAACTTGATTTTACCTAGCTTAATTCTTAGACTAAATGTAACTTTTGTAATAAGATAAAATTCATTTTTTCATTCTCATTACTGTTTGCGCTTTTTGATTTACCAATCTTCAATATAAATGATTAAAAAACTTCCTCATAATATCATTGGGGAGAATGCAAGCATATCGATTTTTGAACTAAATGTGGTTAAAAATCTAGCTAATTTATCTCTTTTGTCTTGTAATCTATCATCCACATGCCATATCTGTACAAAAAATCTTGACAAGTACCAACTATGTTCATTTACAATCTCCAACCCTAAAATATATAAGCTAAAAATCCTTCTTTACAACTAAAAATAATTTCTATGCCTTAGCCCAAAGACTAGCCAGCAAAGTCATAAGAAAGGAACTGTAATGACATGATCTTTAAAAGAACATAGATCATTTAACATATTATTAAAAATTGAATTAATAAACTAAATTGGCTTATTTAATTTAGTTTGATTTTTTTTCATTTATCTATACATGTTTGATTGGTTTTGGTTATTAGAGCATTTGATTTATTTAGTTTTTGAATTTTTAAAATCGAATAAATAAAACCTATCGAATGCTTTCCTCTAGTTTTGACCTCATGCATAACAAGGATGAATAGTACTTTATGAATACAATATTATGTTTACAAAAAATATATAAGATAATGTTTTCGATTAGTATTAATATTGATCTATATCTATATTGAGCACTTTTTAAACTTTCAAATTAATAAACATCAATTATGCATAGTTAAATATTAATATATAAGATTATTATTATTATTATTATTAAATTTCACATTATTTGTTATTTAACTCGCAAATTTAGCTAAATGACCTAATAAAATAGTAAGTTGCATAATGAATTTTATAAAGTTTTTTTGAAATTTATCTAGTTGCATTAAGTTAAATAGGATCGATTTAGTATTATTATTGGCACGATTTTTGAGATTAAAAGTTATATTTTCTTGTAATAACAATGTTAAATAGCAAAAAAATTGACATTTTCTTTTAAAAATTTATGGTTGGAAACTCAAATTAATAAATCAAAATTTTGTAACTTTTGCTATTTAGTTAGATTTTTTAAATATAAAATTATTAAATTATTCTTTTATCTCCAAAAATTTATTGTTTTATGCATAATGGGAATTTCAATTTACCACAACATTTTTCGTAGCAATGTTAAAATAATCAAAATTCTTAGCATTAATTAAAATTCTTAAACTATTTTTTTTTCTCCACACTTTTTTCAACTCATACATTTTCCAAAGCAATGCTAAACTAGACGATATAAGAAAACTCTAAAATTAATTTTTAGAGTTTTTACGTTCTTGCTCAAACTCAACTTATAAAAAAAGACTTATAATTATATTTGAAATCCTTTATTATATATGTTATAATCAGATTAAAATTTACAATAAAAATTGTTCTATATTTTTTATCTATATTAATATTATTAAAATGACTTCTGAGATGGCATAATGAGTTAACAAGACATCAACTTAATAAATATATATATTAAAAATAAAATAAATGTATAACGTAAATGCAATTAAATGTGTTTATATATATTATTTTAAAAAACTCACTATACGTGACATAGTGAAATATCTTTTTTCTTTAAAAAAATTCTTATATCTTCATCATTAGATAAATTTATTTTAATATATATGTTTTAAGTAATCTTTTTTCTCATTTTCACCTACACTGGGAGTGTCTAATACCTAACACTCATTATATAAAACTTAATTAAATCACAAGAAAGTTATTAAAATATTTAGCTGGACTCAATTTACTTATATTTGAGATTGCTTGAATTATTATCCTATTGAGGGGATCAAGCTTTGGGTTTTTTATTTTTTGACGTATTAATAATTTATTTTATATAACTACTGATAAACTTATATTCGAGTCATGTTCATTTTTTTGTATTGTTTCATGCTTTAATTATTTTTCCCATGTTTCATTTATGTTGTATAATCATGTTATGTTTAAAATTGTCAAGTTTAATTAATGCTATTTGAATAACCCTAATTTAGTGGGACATATCATCATATTCATGTTACTTTTTCTTGTCATAAGCATATATGTTTATTCAAATTTTGACACATTATTAACTTATTTTATGTAGATTTTGACATGTTAGTCTATGTGTTTTATTCATGTTATTTTTTTGTATCACGTCATATTTTAAATATTTTTATCATGTTGTGTCCATTACATATAATCATGTTTTATATGAAATTGTCGATTTAATTAGCACTATTTATATAATTCTTAATTTTATGTCATGTGTCATGTACATAATTGGGAGTTGTTTATATAAACTAAATGTTGTAATTTTAGACATTCATATCTTACCTTAAAATTTGTCCTCAAATGAAAATATTTTTTATAGTTTATCATAAATATTCAATTTAGACTTTAAAAGGGTATTTGGTATTATGGAAAATTCTCACTTTTTTAGGAATCAAATTCCTCCTAATTAAATTTCTTTGTTTGCTACGCTATGAAGCATTCACTTTTCTAAGAATATAATTTTCATTTTGGAATTACTTTCCCCATGTGTAGAAGTAGGAAAGTAATTTTCTCATGTAGTTAAAAAGTTAAAAAATGCTTTAAGACAAAATTACCTTTTCTTATATTTAAAAATTAGTAGCTAATTTTTTTATACTCAATAATTTTGTTATTTACAAAATCATAAAAACTTAATTAATTTTAAAATTATTCTAATAACTATTAAATTTAATTACATTCTAGTTTAAATACATATTATATATTTAAAACTTATTTTTATTTTAATCATATATTAAATTTTAGATACATGTACCATGTTGTTTTTATTTAAAATAAATTAATTATTATTTAAAAAATAAACCTATTGAATGATATGTTTATTAATAATAAATTAATATTTGTTAATAATAAATATCTTTGAAAAATATTGAAAATAATAAAATTTGCATTTCATTTGACAAGAGTAATTTCACAATTACCAATGTAACTTTTTTCAGTATTTTAATAATAATTTCTTATGTGTACAAAACACTATAATATTATTTTTCCTAGCAATCTTATTCCGAAGAATCACATTTCATTGGAATTTTAATATAGGAAATTACTAAACGCCACCTAAGTTCATTGGCTTAAAACATGAATAATTACATTTAGATTTGTTATACATTAACATAAATACCACATAACAAAATCACAAGCATTTATCTAATACTATCAATTCCTTTTTTCCTTTTGCTATTTATTTATTTAAAACACTAATTAAATATTTTTTATTTATTTATTAAAAAATAAAAATATAATTATTTTATTTATTTACGTTCTTTCTAATGACTACATATATTTTCATTTCTATAATTATTCAAACAATAATTAAAAACTTAATGAAAATAAATAATTTTTACATATTTAATTTTATAATTAATATAAAATTATTATATTTAATATGAGAAATGACATTCAATTGAGCCTTTAATTCTCTTTTTTTTCCATTTGGTTGATTTTTTTGAAAAAAAAACAAAAAGTAAATAAAAATACAATTATTTTATTTGTTTATGTAATTTCTAACTATTATGTATATATTTTCATTTCCATAACTATTTAGTTAATTTAGTGAATAATATTTTAAAAAATTAATGGAAATAAATAATTCTTATATATTTCATTTTTATAATTAACATAAAATTATTATATTAGTATTAAGGATATTTAACATTAAGTTATAATATATTTTTATTTATATTTTTTAAAATTAAGGCTTCTAAATGCATTTGTATCATTGATTTTATAAATAAATAATTTTTACATATTGAACTTTTATAATTATATTAATATTAGGGATATTTAATATTAATTTATAATTTATTTCCTTTCTTTTTTTTTCCTTCTTTTTTATCGTTTCCTCTTTTAGAATCGAGTCAAGAGTGAATATGTTATTTTATACAACAACCCTACATAGTGAATATCTCATCGTAGTGTGATCAAATATTAACATGGCATGTAGTGTTCCAAAATAGAAAGGAAAAAAATGAAGAAAAAATTGCTTGTTAATAATTTAAAATGTTGTAAATAATCAATCTTATATTAATAAAAAGTCAAACTTATAGAATATATAATTGTCCATGATTAGTTATGTTATAAAGAAGCAACTCTTGTATTGTAAATTTATCTTGTAAAGACATAACTTTCACATGTAAAGTTCTTGTAAAACAATAAAACTTTTATAAAAGGGCATCTTATTGAAAGAAACATCTATTTGTTATTTATATAAATGACTTTTATATTTAGTCATTTTCACTATTCTGTTTGGAAGTTGAGGGTTTTGTTGTATCTTGGAGGCATATTAAAAGCCTTAAGAAAGTATTCTACATGCCTTAAAGCAATTTTACTTTAATAATATTTTTTTTTGCTTCTTTCTTTAAATTTTCCAACAATTTTAAAGCTTTTAATGCAGCAATTTCTTAAAAATTTCTTGGTCAAGCTTATGGATAAAAATTTTACTGTAAGACACAAGAAAAAAATAATAAACTTATGCATAGTGTGATCATGTTCTGAGTATGCAATTTATTTCATGTGTTATAAATTGTATTGTGAGGACACCACTTACATGATGGCCATTTAATTCTTGAACATTGAATTACCATTCATCAATAAAATTCTTAGACTCATGTTGAATAATGGCTGTAGGTATTTAATAAGATAGTTGGAAAGAAACTGGGTTAAGGAAAACGGTGACATTGTAATGGGATCTTTGATCTCAACAAAATGAATAACCATGGCCTAGAAATGGATAATTTTCAAATTTTTTTTAATGATTATTGGATTCTATATGTCGTTTATTATAGCATCTATATATTATTAGTTCTATGGTTATTCACTTCTTTATCCTTCATGATATTAATATTGGTTAATCATCCTATAATTTATTTATATTTGGCCTATTAAATTTAAATGTTGTGTTGGTCTATTTATTTGGTTCATCCTTGTTGGCTGTTAATGAATGAGAAGTTAAATTATTAACTTTTGTTTAGACCTATGCTACATGATGGAACCTTGATACTTAGTTGTTTAAAACCTTTATTTAAAACCTTGATATGATGGAGATAAAATGAAATGTGCTTTTATTTAGTTTATTGGAACCTTGATATATAGTTGTACATCATGAATAACATGAAAGAAAGGTCTAATCTTGTAATGGAAGAAGAGAATAAATAGACACATTCCACAACAATAGACAAGTTATTTTAGCTAAAAGATAAGATAATTATTTATAAAAATAGACAAGTTACTTATGCCGATAAGACAAGTTACTTATGTCAATAGATAAGTCACTTGTGTCGATAGAAAAGTTACTTAGGTAAAAAGATAAGTTACTAACAAATGTAACTTTATATGGTCATTGCTTTTGAATTAGATAATAAATTAGAAGCAAGTTTATGCATGATAATGTTATTCATTATGGTTTACTTAGAAATAATCATAAAGCAAATGGGCTTTATATTTGATTATCCACGCTAACAGGGTTAAACAAAATTATAATTTTAGATTTACATATTTAACCAAGTTTCATTATTTGTTACATTGATTAATCATTGATTTTATGAGAGAAAATGTTAAACCAATCTGCAAATTTTATTATTGCTTAGTGATTTTAACTACAAATGGAATTAACTATATGCTATAAATAATTAATTTTTCAGTTAGAGGTGGAATAGTTGGAAAGCGTAGAATTTTTATTATGTAACCACTATTATGATATGGAAGATAAATATTCTATTATAAAGTGATATTGCTTAAATTTGGCAATAAAGATTTAGATATCACAATTTGATTGTATTCGACCTTGTTTGGTTTGATTTACTTTTCATTTGGTTTATTTTGTTTATGCAGTAATGCATATGATTAACTAATGAATATAGTTTAAACAAGGCAACCAATATATAAAATGCATTCATATCTACTATATATAATATTTGTAAGTTATCTCCAAATGAGACATTATGAAATCATGATAAGATTTCATGATATAAGATTTGTAAAAGAAAATATGAAAAAGATTGGTATAAGAAACTCATGGAATGGTGGCTTTTGTCGTCCATTGTTTAATGCTTTTCATATTAACGATTATCTTAAATGGTACTTCAAGGAAATATGAAAATATTCAAAATACCAAGATGAATGCTATTGTAATAGTCATTTAATAAGCTCATTAATGGTCTAATATTATTATCTATATTCTAAAATGATATGTGAAATACCTTTTTATGTGTGTGTATATTTATGATTTTTGACAAAAAGTCACGTTACTTGAGTATATATATACACATAATAAGTTTTAAGTCATGTATTGACTATGATATGAAGTTAAGAAAAATAGCAACAATATTATTTTGTTTCACAAGGGATACGAGGACTCTTTACAATAATTTATTTGGTTGAAATGATAATATGATGAATTTGTAGACACCCTCCTCATCCGACCCAACATTTGGAGTATCAAAAGTCATCATTTGAAGTATCACTGTGGGCATTCGTACAAGCACGTGGCCAATCCTCATTATTCCTATCTAGGTAAGGTCATAAATTATTTAATTTAAGATAATGCCTTATAAAAATATATATATATTAGACAAAATAGAACCTACATGCATATTTAATTAGTTTATTTGGGCCAATGTTGTTTAATTATTTTAGGTCATAAATTATTTAATTTAAGACCACGCCCCATAAAAAATATGTATTAGATAAAATAGAGCCTATATGCATATTTAATTATATTATTTGGGCCTATTTTATTTAATTTAAGACCAAGCATTATGAAAAATATATATTAAGTAAAATAAAGCCCCTGTGTATATTTAATTATTTTATTTGGGGCTATTTTATTTAATTGTATTAGGTTATTTTTCAAATATTTTAAAATTCTTAATGGGCCTTATTAAAATTATTTTGATTTAATATATGCATTATTTAAATTAATTTTAGGCCTATTGGGTTAGTTTAATGCTTTTTTTTAAGGACCCAATTAGCTTGATGGTAGGGTATTTCATGGCAAAAAGTAATTTTCAAGGGACATTTTCAAAGTTTGGTGGTTAGTTGGTAAAGTATTAATACTAGGACCAATTAAAATTTGAAAACACATCTTAGTACACCATGACTCATCATTTTAGTGAGACAATGTACAAAATTAATCCTTCACACTAAGTTTTTTTAGTTATCCTATCACCTTTTGTAAGCAACATTTTATTGCTTTACATAAAGAGAATGTGCCCCATCCAAAAAGAACCATTAGCTGCCAACCCAAACAATTCTAAAAAAAAAATTCAACCATCTCCAAAAGAAATGGTTCGCAAGCAAAAAGAGAAAGGGAAATTTCATTACACACCATTCCACGCCCCAACATTTCACACACACCATTAAGCTCAGCCACCATAGAAGAAAAATAAAAAATTTGAATGCTAAGTTGCCTAGCACATGAAGGCCAAAGAAAAGGAGAAAACACAAGGATTTGAGCTTTATTGATATATATTCATTTCCTCCTTTATTATTTCTTTATACCTTTATTTTATTTTCATTTTATCTTAGTGATCTATTTCATGATATTCATAACCCATCTAAGGAAATCATGCATTTTTCTTGATGGTATTTGATTTCATGTTGCTTTGATGGTGGTTTAATATTGCTTAGGTGATTAAAAATTGCATTTTTTTTGAAAGCTTTCAGTAGCCCTTGTTTTGATGTTATGGTATTATATCTCATGATTCATGCATTATAGATGTTCACCTGGCATTTCGTTATGTTATTTAAGAGGTGGTTTGCATTCTGACCATGATTTGCTTGTCAAAATGTCTTTTGATGATGCTTTTTATATTTGATGTTGGGATGATGATGATACATTTTTTGGTTTACCATATACGTGTTAAAATGCTTCTTCGAAATGCTCGCTTAATGAGTGCCTATGCTGTTTTTTGAAAATCAACCCAAATCTATACTAACCTCAATCAATAAGGATTAGCATGGATTTAATGTTTAATCTCGAGGATATATCAAGTATAAATGTTTAGCATGATGGCTTAATTAGACCAAATAAATTTAGTTTTTAATCAAAAAATAAAAAAAAATGTCTTCAAGTGTTTAATTTAAGCTTTGTATCGAGCCTACCATGACTTTTGGCATGGATAGTGGACGATCTGGGAGCCCATTCTATGGGAGCAGGATTGCTTGATTACTCACTGCCATGGACCTTTGTGATTGGACATTTACATGTCCAAACATTCATATGTGAGCATAAAAGCCTTAACCAAAAAAAGCCTCAGTTTCGATACTCGTAGCACAATGGCCAAAATTGAAAAGCTATTTCTATACTCCAAGCAATTTTTCTAGAATTTTCCAATATTTTTGTTGAAAAGGATTTGAATTACCTTTACAACAATACCTTATTTGCCTTTGGTTCACTCATAACGTGAAAATTATGATTTCTTGAATCTTCATTGTTTGAAAACCCCAAAATCAATGATTCACATTCTATTCATGCAATTTTGACCCAATGAATGATTTTCTCAATTTTTTGAATATTTTTTCAAAGAGCTTGTAAAATTCCTTTCTAAAAAGGTATTGTTTGCAATTTAATAATTTCGAACGAGTCCAGGATGATTTTTCAAAGTTCACAGCTTTTTTTTTCTAGCACTTTCTGTTAGTACTGACTCAGACCAGGTTTCAAAAATTAATTCCACCTAAACAGCAATTTTCTAGGATTTTTGAAATATTTTTAGATTAATCCTTATTGAGTTATCTTTCTAACGGTTCCTTGTTTACCACTAGAAATCATCGAACCTGACTGAAATAAATTCAGGAAGGTGGATAGCATGATGTTGTCCCCTATATTCGCGAAAATTGGGAAAATTGCTTGGATTTTTTTGAACCAATATTTCTAATCATTCGAATGAGTCAAAATATATTCAATATTTTTCCCCATAGGGTCATGACTTACGATATAGGTCCCTCTAGGCTCGATCAAAACTCAAAATTAGTTTTCAAAATTAATTTCCATTCCCAATTTAAAATATTTTCCATCTTAAAATTTGTTTGGTTTAAAAATTCCAAAAATTTTGATTTTTAAAAATCACTCAAATTTTCCCTTTTTGAGAGAATACTTCAACCCTGCTTTTTCGAGGAGATTTTCCAACCTCGTTTTCTTCGAAGGGATATTCCAATTCTGCTTTTCAAAAATACATCAAAATCTAAGTTTTCTCTACTTTGGGTTTTCTTGAACCTTTTATCAACCTTTTTGTGCCTAAGATGGCCTTCGAGTCCAAACAAGTCTTAAAGTTGTCAATTCAGTTATTCCTTAATAATAAAGGTCAATTACGAGATATATCTCGACTGTCTTTCCTTTATGTTTCCATTTGTTTATCTTTAACACAATTTTTATTATGTTCCTTTATGCCTTACTAATCCGTTTCTTTTGTTGATGGCATCTTACATTCATGTTTTCAAAAACTTAAATCTCATTAAACTGAGGCGATGTTTTATGTCAATATCCCTCCAATTCTTAACGTAGAGTATCCTCTTCTAAATCAATTTGGATCTTATTATACTAAATCCTCTAAATTTCTCCTCTCTCATGGCTCGCATAGAGAGGATTTAATCAAACTTTTATCATAAAATCTCGAATCCAATATTTACAAAAAAATTTGCATTCATAATAAAGAGATTACACATAGATAGTGATCGCATGAAAAACTAAGGAAAATTAAGACTTCTATAATTTATGACTAGATGGTACCAATTTTCGTTGTCCTAATGATATTAATCCTTCTCCACATGTAATTGACTCCCAAACCCTTAAAGATGAACACTGGTATATGTAGTCCACAAAATCAGTGTTGTGAGTTTTGTAACTTGGAATCACCAATTTTAATAGGTATCTAATCACAGCTAGCCCAAATGGTCTGTGGTGACTCCAAGTCATGGCCATTTCATAATGGTTGTTCAAAACCATTTGGACAAGTGATTCGTATGATGGTCCTCCCTTTGACTTTATCCTTATCATGCCTAATTCGAATCTTGACCAAGAGATGATCCGAAAGGTGAGCGCCACCTCTCTTTTGTTGTTTTTAAGTTGTAGTGCGTCACCACGCATGTGTGTGGTAGGGCAAGTTGCAATAGTATGGTTTACATATTTGGTAATAATGAAATTAATTTCTTGAAATATAAAGAAATAAAAAAATTGGACAAATGTAAAACCATCACGGCAAAATAGATATAGTGATCATTATAAATGTTATAAGACAAAAGTTTGGTATTTATACACAGAATACCTTGATAATTGAAATACTGTTAAAAAAACATTCTTTAGTAAAAAGAATGGATATCTTACACATGGTAGAGGTGCTAATTTCTTACAAACTATTAAGAAATAAAGAAATACTACCACAGTGTAATGAAATTTGGTATAATTTTAGCATGTTTAAATTATACAAGTTAATAAGTTTATTACTACTTATTAAAAGGAAAACCATTAAAAGATCCTTAAAGTTAAAGGACTAAAAAATGATTAGTTTCTTTTTTTTTTTAATTTTATCTAATTATATTAGAAGAATAATTTTACTCGGATTTTATAAAAAGTTAATGACTAAAATTTTTTAATGTAATATAAGAGTTGTGGCCACAACCAATGCCAACTATTTCCTATAATTTTTAGAAAGAGGTAACAATGTATAAAAGCATTTAGTAATATGTAAATAGAGAGTTTGGACATGCTAGCCTATGATTTGATTATATTGGAGATTCAATCTCTAATTTGAGATATTTATCATGCAAAAAAATAAATTCCTATAACTTGATTAGTAGTACTACAAGTAGAATGAATTTAAACGCTATTATTAGACACTAAGAATGGTAACCTGACTTTTAATTAATATCTTCTAATTTTAGAGTTTAATTGCTAAAAACAAGTTATTATTATGTGTTTGTGATGCACTAGTAAAACTCATTCCAAAAGAAGTTGGTTAGAGATTACTATGGTCCATTGAGCATAGAGGATGAGTTTAAATACTCTTAATAAAGTTCATCGCTTATTGTTTGAATGTCCAAAGCAATGGGAATATTAAGGAACTCTACCTATATAAACATAAAAAGTGGTGTTACTTCAATAAGAAGAATTGGGTATCTATTGTAAATGTTTGAACAAGATAAGCATATGGCCATAATAGTGCTAAAAGTGAACAATCTTTGATAGAAATGTAAATGAATATTACGTGTAGTGTATCTTCAGTTCTAATACTAGTAGTTGTTATTTAATCTACAGACACCAACAACTTCCTTAAAATTTTAAGATATATCCGCTAATTGATGGTTCAAATCAAAAGATACTTTCTTGTACACAAAATATTTGTTTGTGTGAAAAACAACATATTAAATTACCATCATTCTAAATTAGTAGGAGATTGTTAATAGTTTAAAATGTTAATAGATAATCAATCTTATATTATCTTGAAAAGCCAAACTTATAGAATATCTAATTATTCATGGTTAGTTGTGTTATAAAGATAAAACTCTTGTATTATAAAGTTGTCTTTACATGTAAAGTTATTGTAAAACAGCACAATTTTTATAAAAGGATATCTTATCGAAAGATTCATCTATTTATTATCTACATAAAGAATTTTTTTATTCAGTCATTTTTATTATTTTACTTAGAGATTAAAAGCTTTATTATATCTTGAATGTATATTAAAAGCTTTAAGAAAATTGTTCTACAAGTCTTAAAGGTATTTTAATTTAGTAATATTATTTTCATTTTTCGCTTCTTTCTCTAAATTTTCCAACTTTGGTTTCGAATTTTCAACAAAAATTGGACGTGCACGTAAAAGTCATTCATTAGGGTTCATGTTGGACTTTGGTTAAATATGGGTTTAAGTTTCAAAGTTGGGTATGGATCCAGTTTGCTTTGGACTACGGAAATATTGTTCAAATTGGAAGTCGAACCAAATTGTTTACAAGTTAATCAGACCGATAATAAATGCACTTTGAATATGGGCCAAGCCTGAAATTCCAAGTGCAATCACCAAAACAGAAAATAAAAGATGTAGTCAATCAATTGCGTTTAGAGACCAAGATTTTGTGCAAAATTTGCAATTTTTGGATGGCACGGTTTCTTTAATAAAATATTTGTGAAGCCATTGTAGAATAATCAGGTTGATTCCAAATAAAGGGCTGCCAAAATGGTGCCCTAAAGTGAGAATATATATTTTAAAATTTTTATTTGATATATTGACAATAAAATTATTTAATTTCACAAGAATTTATC